>KE537453.1:6424-89497 GCA_000441995.1 Leishmania turanica
AAACGATGCGGTGGACGAGGCCTGCACACCTTTTGAAAGTCATGCGCATCGGTCGTTGACAGCACACACACGCACACAAAAACTTCACTGTGCACACGACGCCCACGCAAATGTGTAGATTGACCAAATAGCCTTCGTATCCTTGATAGTGCAGCAGCACGAAGCAAAGCAAACATCGCACAGGTTTGAGAACATCATCGTTGGTCACCATGTTGCTGCCTTACCGGCGACAAGTTCACCCTTCTGCACAAAAATAGAGCACCATCGGACTGAAAAGAAAATGATAAAGAGCGCAAACACAAACGCAAAGGGAGCACAAGAGAGAGAGAGAGCGTTTTCTTTTTTTTTTTTGGCAATGCGTGTCCATCTATCGCGAAAACGTCAAGAGGCTCATCCTTAAAATAGCAGTTCACCTACCGCTGCTGCATGACGGCTGTATTGAGCCGGGCCGAGCAGCACCGCTTCGTGTGGTGCAGCAATGGGTGATTGAGCTGCATACAGCGCAGGCTAGGTCCGGGATCACGCTCGGTATTACCGAAGCGCTGCAAGAGCACCCAGTGAGGGGAAGCGCATGCTTGCTGAGTCGCTGAAATGACTGGCAGTGAGATAATAGAACCAGCATCGTAGCCGCGAGTCTCTCGGGTACAGTGTCAGCTCCAGCCTCTCCGCCGACACGAGGGCCGGCTGCAGGCTTTTGACGTTCCTGCAGAGTGGCCACTGGACCCTGAGAGAGAACGGTGAGGGGGCTCGCGTCATCGAGGCAAAAGGAAAGCAGAAAAATCAGAACAACAAAAAAGTTAAAACATTAAATGGTTAGAAAGCACGAGCTGTGGTGCTTGTACGCTGAGCAAAGAGAGCAGGGGTAGCGAAGCACGCCTAGAAAGTGGACGGAATGATAAAAAAGACATACAAGAACATGCCGAGAAGGGCGCCAACAAACGGCGCGACCAGAGGTACCCAAAAGTAGTAGCTGTACAACGTGAAAGGCTCCGAGCCCCAGAGCATGGCCGAGAGTATGCGAGGTGCCAAATCGCGTGCGGGGTTGAGGGCATAGGAAGAGTTGATGCCTGACGTCATGCCAATCACAAACAACAGTAGTCCGATAGCCACCGGCTTGTAGTTGACGGCGGGGGTCATGCGAGCGTCCGTGATGGCGAGAATGCCCATCATGAGCGCCATGGTGTTGAACACCTCGCTCCACACTGCGTAGGTGTTTGCAACTTTAGGGTATGTGGCGAAGATTCCGCCGTACTTGGACGCCATCGTTTCGCTCAGAAGCAACTTCTTTCGGGCAGCGTCAAAGTGCGATTTGAACAGCACATAGGTGTTGGCAGCACCAACAAAGCCTCCGAGAAACTGGGCGAGAAAATAGCCTGGTAGCTTGATCCAGGGAAAGGTACCAAAGACACAGTTCGCCAGCGTCACGGCCGGGTTCAAGTGACCACCAGACACAGCCATGCTCAGGAAAAGGCTGATGGTGAGCCCAAATGCCCAGCCAAGGGTGATGGCCAGGTAGCTTGAGTTGGTCTGGTAGCTGCTAGTGTTACCGCTGTTAAACACAGTGGTCGCAACGACGCTGGTTCCAAAGGTGACGAGGAAAAACGTTCCGAAGAACTCAGCAACATACTCGCGTAGCCGCCATCGGTATTCGTAGAGGGGCCACCTGTTCTGCAACATGAAGTTCCTTTTACTCTCGTGCTGTTCCTCCTCTTCCTCATGCATTTGGTTTTCAATGGGCATCCCATCCGGGCCGCCCTTGTCCTTGTACAGCTGAACCTTTGCATCGTCGTAGTGGAGAGGCATGGTGGTAGGAGAGTTCATCGTGATGTACTGAAAAAGAGGTGTGCTTTGTGAGTTGAATGTTAAGTGGGGAAGTACGCGTGCTGTTGACGAAGTCGACGAAGAAGAAGAGTAGGAAGAGGCCTGTTTCGGGGCAAGAAAGAGAGAGAATAATGACGAGAAGAGTTTCGGTCAAGGAGAGGCATTGGTGGGCACAGGCTAGCGGCAGGAGGTCGCCGCCGTGGTGGAGAATATCGAGAAGATGAAGCTAGAAGAGCAAAGAGCGCTTTCTGCGTTCGGCCCGCTGGATTGAGAAGTGAATTCTCCAATAACGTCGCACAAATGGTGGGCAGAGAGGCGTCGCACTTGTTTTGTCGACGCTGGCGTTTGTTGCGGGCGCGATGCGCGACCGCGGTCGCGAGAGGCGTTCCTTGGGGCTGGCGCGCGTGCGGGTTATCGTCTTCGCTGCGATGGCGCGCCTTCGCCCGTGGGGCTGTCGGGCTTGGGTGTGGCGCGCCGTCCCCTGGGGAAGCCGCTGGCACCACGCAGCGGAAGCCCAAGCCCCCCCCCCCCGGTCCCCGCGGGGAAAGGGGGCCCCAAGAGGGCAGACGCGCCCCTCCCCTCCCTTGGCGGCAGGGGGAGGGGGGCGTGGGGCTGGGACAGGGCGCAGGGCCACGCCGGCAAGGGGGGGGGGTGTCTGGGTGGGCGTTTGGGAAAGGGTGTGAAGGGGGAGGGGGGGGGGGCGCGTGCACGATCGTTTGGGGTTGCGGTGGGGTGGGCGGCGGTTGCTGCGCATGCAGCCGGCGCACGTTTCGTCCGTTGAAAGGCGGACAGAGTGGGGGACATGGTTCTCGGACGTGGTGATGGCAGTGGTGGGTCTACTCCGGTTCTGTCGGATGTCAGCATCACGGCGAAGTGGCACAGCAAGCTTGCCAAAGCGCGCGCGCAGCATGCGAGGGGAAAAAACAGACGATAGCACTGCACCGAGGGATCGTGTAGGACAAGCTCTTTTGGAACCACCTTCGACACACGTGAGGCGTGAGAATTCACCTCACGATCCGGTAAGCGCGCTCTGCGCGGCTGGCGATCGCGGGTAGGCAACAAGTACGACATCACTGGCAGTCTGCGACGCCACCCAGCGAGCAAAGCGCGCGCGCAGGCGAGCAGTCCGCGGCGGCTTCGCGGCGGCGACCTCGTGCGCAGGCGGTGGCTGCGACGCTTGTTGCATCTGTGGCTCCTGCGGCGGCCGGGCTACGCCATCGTCGTCATTGCGAGCGACGAGCTGGGCAGCGGTGTCTGTAGGTTCTGGAGGCGCAGGCGGGGCCACGTGCCTTGGCAGCAGCGGCATGATAATGTGGTGTATCTGAAAGCGAGCAAGCCTGCCCCAGTCGGCGTTGCTCAGCTGCATCGCGCGGTGTGAGAGGCCGAGAAGCAGTAGCGCTGCGAGAACCGACATCTGCCCGAACGTGGGAAGCAGACTCCCTTCGGAGAGACAGGTGAGCGCCCCGATAACAAATCGCACGAGTCCGCCGTGAATGACAGAAGGCAACAAAACCGCGTGGACCGCTTCCAGCGACGGGGGCCCCTGAATCAGCTGCGGCGCGTACTCGAGGCAGCGATGAAAGAGGGGGGTGCGCAGGAGTGTACCCTCAGCAAGCACCCACGCCGCTACGGCGAGCGCACCCGTTGCCCAGCGGAGCAGCAAGCAGAACCAGAACGGGAAAGCAACGTAGTCTGCGGCAAGACGATCCACGTAGTTCAGGTGCCACTGCGAGCACACCACCAGCGGTGCAGCCACTGCAAGGATGGCGGCAACACTCAAGCGGGGGAGTGTGGCCAGGCACTGCGCTGTTTCCGTGGTAAGACGTTGCAGCGTGTCGCGCGAGCACACGACCACACCGTCGCCGGGGAAATCGGCGAGCGACGACAAAAGCAGCAACAGCGCCGTGTCGTTCTTCTCGCCAGCTCTCTGCCGCAGCTCGTGCAGCATTCGACTCGCTTTGACACGCACGAGCCGCCGGCACATGCAGGTATCGACTCTGGCGAAGTCCACTGAGACCCCGTAGAAACAGAGCACGACCGCCTTCATCTTCAAGTTCTGCGCGCCGCGACGCAGCTGCGGAAACGCGGCGTTTAAGTTTCCGCCATGTTGAACGACACGCGCGATGCTGAAGGCGAACCCGAAAAAGGGGAACCACACACTCCACGAGGCCCACTCCACCGCTGCCCCTATGAGCATGTTGGCGCCCACCAAACAGACGGCGTAAGCGGCGCGCTCCACCACCTGGCTACCTCGCCCCTGCACCTCGGTAGTGGTGTCGTTGGAGTAGAGGAAACAGTTCGACAGCCACCGCCGCACTAACGTGTGCAGCCGCTTCAGAATGCTTAACCAGCAGTACAGGAAGTGGAAGTGCATGTCCTGCTTCTCGGGAGAGTAGAGGGGCAGGTACGTCAGGGACTTGGGAAGCGTCTCTGGGAATAGGTGATGGAGACTGGCAAACGCGCCAAAGCCAACGGTTGCCGTGTACAACGCGACAAGCAGAGGCGCTTCAAGCAGCGTCCGCCAGAAGCCACCTCCGTGCAAGCGGAGAAAGGCAAAGAAGAACTCATTCTCTGCGAGGTCCTGGGCAACTAGCGTGTACGGCGAAAGCACCACAAAGGTGCCCGTCAGCAGCCACAGCAGAGTGGTTTGCATCGACCCAATGAGCGTCAGCCACGTGGAGAAGGTTGAGATTCGTATAAGCACCCCAGCGCTGTACCACATGAACTCAGCTAGAGACGCCGGCGACGGATGGGCGAATGGGCGAGACACCGCCGCCCCACACGTCGCGGTATCGAACAACGGCGGAGACACCCCCCGCCAAACATCAGGGAGGACAGTGAAAAGTGCTCGTGCCACGTTGATCGGCTGCACGAGCGGCTTCACGGCCAATGCGGAGGCGCGTGTCGCGCCATCGCAGCGGAGCGGAAGGAGGTGCTCGGTGCGAAGGACCTGCCACGCATCGCGGCGCTCCATCAGCACGGCGAGGTCACCCTCCACAAAGAAAGGGAAAAGACACACGTACACGATGACAGGCATCACGACGGCCCACGCCAGGAAAAGCGCAAGAAGCGAGGCGGCGCTGCGGGTGAAGAGGCTGCACAGGAAGAGGGAGCGGGACAGCCGTCCATCGGCGACCCTTCGGCAGCGCGCCGCAGCGCGCAGGATCAGCGGCCACTCCATCAGCCCCACCACGGAGGCGGCGACCCAGTACACGTACGGCGGCACTACGGCGGACGTTACGGCTGTGGCCGCGTGAAGGTGCAGCGAGGGGTACGCGGGCGGAAGCAGGCGGCAACACAATACGGCGGCGCCGTGGCAAAGCGACATGAGGGTGCGCAGGGTGACGTGCCCAAGGACAACGGCACTGACGCCCATCATGTGCACGAACAGCACCTTCGCAGCATACCGAGCAGGAACGAAGCTCCACGAGCGGAGCCGCTGAGCGGGACCTCGGCTGGCGCGCACTTTTGCTTTCAGAAGCTGCAGCGTGGCGTCTTTGCTGATCTGCGCCTCCGTTGCGGCGAGGTAGCGGCTGCGCGTTGCGCTCTGCGACTCTGCATTGCACCGCGTGAATGCCTCGTTCAGAGCGGATGTGGCCGCGTCGTCTTGGGCGGCGTTCGCCGGTGGCTGCATCGGCGTCTCCGGTGGGAGGCCGACGACGTAGTCCTCGTGCAGAAACACCCACACTCGAAAGTGCTCAAAGGCCCAGAGCAGCGCGACGGGTACCGCGGTGATTAAGGCACCAAGCACGTAGAAGAGCCCGCCAAGTATCGGAAACTCCGCGGGGTCCCTGTGGCGGAGCATCACGTGAGTCAAGCAACTGTGCCACATCATCGTGCTGGCAAATAGCACAACAAGACAGCACACAAGCACCTGGAGCGGTGTGCACAGCGAGCCGCACAGACGACGCAACGGCCGCGTCACAAGGAGGTTTGCGGCCAGCTGCAAGCCTCTCAGAGATGTGAGGGGTGGCACGTCGTCTACAGCCACCTGAAGCGTGTAGGCTGTGCCACACACCTCACACGACAACTCCCCACGCGACGCGATCCATTCCGCGAGGCAGTATGGGTGCGCATACGCCATGGTGCCCTCGCACTGGCACGGGCGAATGATCGGCGTATCGTCTGCCTGGCATATGCGACACACAGAGGTAGGGTCGTGCTCCATTGCCGGACCGCCAACTGAGCTTGTGAGCTCAAAGTCGATCTCTGGTTGTGTGTCTGTGTTTCTCGTTGTTGGTCACGAAAGCTAACACCATGGGGCTGCGCCGGGTGCAGGAAATGGAGTGGAGGGCAGAGAGAAAAAGATGTATACGTGTTGCGTTGGGGGGGGGGAGAAGGCACTGCCGTTGGATGTGAGGGGAGGCTGCCCCCAACCGGGGACACAAATACGACGCCGGTCCTTAGGACCGCGCAGCACGCCACAGACGAGCGCACACGTTTCTGGCACTGCCGCGGAGCAGCGAGAGGCGCACGGGCAGAGCGGCAACGGCCTGCCCCCGCGTGTTCTTCGATGGAGCCGTCAAGGCTGCTTGCTCGCTTGGGCGTTTCTTGTGAGTTTTTCCACGTACCGTCGCACGCTGGCGAGACACACCGAATACCCCGTCGAGGGCGGGGGGGGGAAGGGCGAAAAGAAATAAGGGGTAGGAGGTTAGAAGGAGGCGTGCGGCTGCAGCGTTGGGGGCGCACGAGAGGGAGGTTATCAGACCAGGCAGCGGCGATGACCTTCCATATGCACACGGAAACAGTCCGTTGAACGACATTGCTCTTCCGCCGCCAACGCGGAGACGTGACACATAACGAGCGAAACACCCTACTCCACCAACGTTCTTCTGGCTCGCATATGCTTTCCGTCTCAGGGCACCGGCACAGTTGCACAGGGAAGACGCGGTACGACAGAGGCAACTCCTCACGCGCTGCGCGGCTCCGGCGCCGCTGGAGGAGTTGTTCTTTATGGCTCCTTCGTGGAACACGCGCACGGGGAGGCACAGGTATGGAACTCTCTACACCGTGCTAGACTCAAAGGAGGTGCAGAACACTGAAGAAACACACCATCACGGAGAAGAGTGCGAAGGGGGGAAGCGACAGCTTGTTTTGTTCAACTCGCCCACTCGCTGCCACACCGCATGAGTGAAAGTCCACCCTACCCCCGGCCCATCTCGTGGCAGCGGAGCAGCGGTAGGCGCGCGCGACAGCAATGCACCGACTCGGCCTCGAACTCTACCCACCGCGGCCGCCTCGCAGGTTGCCCCAGAGCCGCTCCTCCCAGCATGCTGGCCGATACCGATGGCGCATCTCTCTCTGGGGCGGCCGAGGCTTCCCACACCAGTTGGCGGTGTGAGCGCCGGGGGTAACATATACGTTCGAGTCGCGCGGACACGCTGCCGAATCCTACGGATGGCGCACGCGTGTTTGCTGTCGCGGGTCGCTCCGATGCAGCGCCATCCAGACCCTGACTGCGGACATCAACTGCAGCCGATAGCTCTGACTCCTCGCTACATTGTGGGTAGCTGACCCTGTCACCAGCGGAAGCGGTTGTGCATTGGCAGGGGATAGAAGGAGGGGGAGGGGTTGCTTGGCTTCTACCCTAGACAAAGTGGGAGTATGGGACCCCGCGATTCCACGCGCTGACGGGTCCGCCGCCACGAGGGGAGCGGAGTGAGAGCAGAAACGATAGAGCGTAAGCGCCGGAGGAAAGAAATGCGCAAAAAAAAACGCCGCTTAGTCGGCAAAGAAGGAGTCGTTCAGTTTCGGCACACACACACACACGCACATCCGCATCGACTGCCGCACGTCATGCAGTAGCCACCACACGTTTAATAAAAATGTTTTTTTTTTGTTTGTTCCTTCAAGTTGCCCTGACGCGAAGACGCGCGGCACCAAAGCTGGCCTCGTGTCCCTTCCCTCTCTCTGTTTGCCCCGCGCCGCATGCTGGTCACTCGCGTTGTGCGAGAGGGATGGGAGAGGGAGAGAGAGTGTGTGTGATACAGAGAAGCAGGAACCGAGGATCGAGGATCCGAATCGAGGCGTGAGACGGTGAGGTAACAAAGAAACCACGGAAAGACAACGAACAATAAAAGAAGGCTGAAGAGAAGTCCAGGAAGAAGAAAACGCAGGCAGCGGTCACGCTACTCGCCTGTCGTGGTGCCTGCGGGGACACGAGGAAGCGGTGTGGCAAGCGCACACAGCTGAGGAGGAGGAACGATAGTGAGTGGTCGAGCGAAAGAGAGTCGCAGGTTTGCGTACTATGTAGTCTCTGTTTCGGGGCCCCATGCCACGCGAACGTCAGCTAGCTTGGTAGTGTAGGTGCTCAGCTCGCGCCCCTGTGCCTGGTCCGCATCCAGGGACTCGTCCTTCTCCCCTGCCGCTGGCAGCGTCTCGTCCTCGCGGAATTTGGGCAGCGTCGGCGCAATGACCATCGGGACAAACTGGAAGAGGATGAAGAGGGGAAGCGCCTTCCAATAGCCAGTCACCTCGGTAACACCCAAGCTCGACATGAAGGCCGCCGTGACGGCACTGCTCACCACGCCGGCGCCGGAGACGCTGACGCTGTAGAGCTGGAACGCCGCCGTTTCGTAGAAGCGCGGCGCCTGCATAGCCGCCAGCGAGAGTGTCGGCATGAAGGCGAAGCGCAGGCAGGCACTCACAACGACCGACTCGATGGGGATGAAGACGTTGTAGTTAAACTTGCCGTTGGTGCTGCCCATCACGCCCCAGAAGTGGAAGAAGGTGCCGAAAGCCCAAGCGCTGCAGCCGGCGAGGCAGATGATGAAGGGGTTGGCGCGGAACATGCGACCGTGCGAGGCCTTGGCGTGCTGCGCAAAGTACATCCACAACGCGTACGCCAGCGCACCGAGCAGGGCGCCGAGTGAGCCCAGAATGGAATTGGCCTGGCGCAGACCCAGCGAGAAGGTTTCGGTGTATTGGTATTCAAAGGAGAACTTGGTATTGTACAGCGCGTCCGGCAGCATGAAGTAGATGAACGTGAAGCACAGAATGAACATGAAGCGCCCGCCAAAGGCTTCCTTGCGAGTGGAGATGGCCTGCTTGCCCATGTTAAGCGTGTTGCGGTAGAAGACGACGGGCTCGGAGGTGCGGAGAGCGGCCCTGCGGTAGTCCGTGTAGTAGTAGCGCTTCGTGAGGAAGAGTACCTGCAGAATGAGCAAGCAGCAGCAGATGCCGGCGATAAGACACATCCAGCGGTAGTTGACGTGCGGCTTCATGGCGTCGCCGTAAGCGAACTGGTAGAAGATGGTCTGAATCAGAGAGCCCGCCGTGCGCCACACCATCGCCTGTGACATCAGCCCGCCGATGCGAGCCGACGTTTCATGTGACGACTCAACAAGGCGGTTGCCGTAGTTGATGACGACGGCGTTCATGGGCATGTAGATGAACATCGTTGCCACCTGCATGATCCAGGCGAGCACGAGCATGCTGCTGTACTGGTTCTCGATGTTCTTGGTTGCAAAGCAGACGAAGCAGACAATGGCGTTGATGATGCAGGCGATGATGATGACTGGGCGGAAGCGCTCGCGCCCAACGCGCACCAGGTCGACAATCAGACCAAACACCGGGCCCAGGTAGAGCATGTTGTAGCACAGCGAGTAGAACTGCTTCTGCTGCGCCGTCGTCCACGAAAAGTAGTTCGTCGTGGCAAAAGAGCCGAGTACGTAGTTCATGTTCTGCGTGATGGTGCTCGTCAGCAGGAAGAGACCGATACGCCACGGAAGGAAGATGGGGACGTGGCTCATGTCCATCTCCTCATTCATCATGTTGTCCCAGTAGCTGTTCATCCACGACTTCTCGGTTGGGGCGCCGTTGTCGCTCGACGTCGGCCGTGGGCGCCTTTCGTTGTCCTCGACGTTTACATTCTCACTGTCATCCTCCCTCTGCGACTTCCGGCGAGACATGTTCGACAAAGTGGGGGCGCCGTGTGGGGCGAGAGAGAGAGAGAGCGTGCGCGTGTGTGAAGCAGAAAGAGGCGTGGGCGAGGAAATCGGGAAGGGCTACTAAAGGCGGTGGACGTGGGCGGGAGGGGGGGGAGTGAGTTCGTGTTGGAGCTGTTCAAAGCAAGGGCGGTAGCACACAGGATATGTGGGGACTGTGCGGGTCCATTCGCGTGCAAGCAGCATTCCATGTGTGGAGAGAAGACAAGGGAGGGGACAGGCGAATAGGCAAGTGCGAAATGGGGAGGGGTGCGGGGGTGCGGGAAGTGGCGGCGCAGAAGGAGCGACCGAGCGCAGTTTGAAGGAAGTAATCTCCAAGCACGCAATGCGTGAGCTGGCCCGTTTCAGAAAACGACGGCCGTAGCAGGAGCGGCAGTGGCGGTTGTGTTGCCATGCGTGCGGCTGTGCGCCGCCGCAGTGGTGCTCTGAGTGCCGCACACAAACACCCCCCCAACACACCCACCCACCCACACACACACGCAGACACCTCGTTACATGGCAAATCTGTGATCCTGGGGAGAGCTCACGGCTGCCGTTTCTCCTGCGTAGCCGGTCCACACCGTACAAAACGTAAGACGACACACGAGAACAGAAAAAGAAGGAAGACTCGAAGCTGCGCTAGTGCTCCATCTCCTTCACCACACCACAGTCGCTGATGAGCACAGTCTTGCTGGGCTTACCGTGCGGCGTACCGTAGCTCTCCAATTTCTTCACATGCTCGTAGCCGTGGAGGACCTGACCAAAGACGACGTGCTTCCCATCCAGCCACGGGCACGCGATGGTGCAAATGAAGAATTGCGAGCCGTTGGTGTTACGACCGGCGTTGGCCATGGAGAGAATACCGGGGCCCTTGTGCTTGCCGGCCTTGCCGTCGAAGGACTCGTCCTTGAAGCGCGTGCCGTAGATGGAGCAGCCGCCGGTGCCGTTGCCCTTCGTGATGTCGCCACCCTGAATCATAAAGTCTGGGATGATGCGGTGAAAGGCGCAGCCCTTGTAGGTGAGCGGCTTGCCGTCTGGGGACGTGCTGCTAGTTCCCCGGCACAGCTCGCGAAAGCTCCTCGCCGTGACGGGGACGGTGTCGTCAAACAACTCAAACTCGATCCGCCCAATCGGCTCCTGGGTTGCCATGCCGAAAAAGGAGGACCCGCCCTGCTCCACCACGTCGAAGAAGACTCGACTGTTGCGCGAGTTGGTGGTGTACGGCGTCAGGTATGGCTTGCTCGCTGGGGCTGCGTTTGCGCAGGAGGAGGCGAGGTACGAGTGCACCGCACTGCCTGCCACGAGAGCGCACGAGAATCGAAGCGCCATTAGGGAAGAACGAGGGGGAAACGAAAGTGGTGTTGGGGTGGGGGTGCTGCCGGGTGACTTTCCCGACCACACGGAAAGGAGGTGTGCGTGGGTGCGAAAGAATCGGCGTAGGACAGGCAAAGGACAACAACCCTAAAAAAGCACACGGAGGCGAGGAGAGGCGAAGGGCGTGGCCCGCTCACTCGTTGAGGAGCCCAAAGAAGAAGGCGATAGAAAAAGAAGGGGAAAAAAGGGGTGAAGGCTACGAGAACGACGCGCCGAGGACGGTGCGGGGGTAGAGAGACAGAGGAAAAGAGAGACGACCTTGCCGGTCGGCAGGCTGTGCATCAGGTGCGCATCTGCGAGTAAGAGGGTGATGGGCGAGGGAGCTGCGCAGGCGCGTGCGTATGCTGGTGACGAGAGCGTTGGTGGCGGTGCTCATTTGCTCACCTGTCACGCACCACGCACGAAGGCCCGCTGTTATGATCATGCTGTGACCGTTTTCATTCCTCAAGAGGTGCGCGACGTCGACATAACATTGGGGCAAGCAGGCGAGGGGGGAGGGGGGGGGCTGTGTCGTCTTCCGGTAGATTAGTAGCCTGGTGGTCGTGGAAGGTTCTGGATACCGCGGGCGATGGCGCTAGTGCCGTCGATCGGCGTAATGCCCCACCAGCGGTACCGGAAGTAGCAGAATGTGAAGTACACAACCAAGACAATGGGGCCGATGACGGACACGTTGGCCACGGTGAGGAGCTTCTTGATTTTGAACTTCTGATCCACCGGCACCTTGCTCAGTTTATCCTCGAACATGGACAGCTCGTCGTTGCGCTCCTTCCAACGGCGGTAGGACCAGCGGTTGATGGGGTGGGTGTCCTTGTTCTCCTCCCAGTAGGTGCGCTCCCGAAGCGCATCCTTTTTGAGCGTCTTGTTGAAGGCGTACAACCGCGCTGCGTTCACGCGGCCTGTTGCCCCTTTCCTCACAAAGTTCGCCATGCCAGTCTGCGCCGTCGCTCCGGTGCATATGCGAGGGCAGAAACAACAACAAAAAAGAAGGATAGATGCCGTCCACGGCAGGATGGGGAGGGCATGGTGGAGAGGGAGTCAAGGGCAGACCGGAGTAGACCGCGCTGAAGGCATCGATGAGGTCACTTCGGCATTTGCACGGAGCCGGACGACAACAGCGGAGAGCGCGCAAGAGATGATTGCCGTCTCGTGGCGACTTCACGCGGGCATTTTCAACGTTGCTGCTGGCTTTTGATTTGTGGTGTGGTTGTGTTCCTTGACGGAGTTCATGGCTCATGAGATCGCAGCACCGCTATCGGTGCCACCCGTGAGCGCCGCTCACAACAGCGTCTTCTGCGCGCGGAGATGTGTTTTGCTGGAGAGGTGCGACTCCCACTTCAAAACAGAAACGTGCTCTCGGCAGATGCGACACATAACAGTGCGGCCCTTCGCAGCCGCGCTGGCGGCCTGCTTGCCCATCCGCTTTCTCCCCCTCTTCTGCTGTCGGGGCTGCTGGGCTCGACGCGGCGGCACAATGCCCTTGCGCAGGTTGTCGAGCGTTTCCATTCGCACGTGCTTCTGCGGGTATCCGGGGAAGTGCAGCTCGAGATACCTTTGAAACGCTGGCACCTTGTCCGCGTTCTCGTACAGCTGCTTGAACTGCATGTAGGACTGCGTGATCATTGTCACGTCGTTCTTGACAATGGCCCCAGAGGTGGCGCGCCGCTTGCGCCACCGCAGCCTGTACGGCGCACACAGACGGTCCAAGTCCGCCTGCTTCTCTGGTGGCAGCCCGACTTGGAGTCGGCTGTCCGCCTGGTTGACGTTCATGAGACACCCCGCCAGCCGCTCGAACGGTGTCGCGTCGAGGCCGACGTAGCCGCCCTTGTGTATGTCGAGCGGCGGCACCGTCTTGTGTGCGCGAAGGTGGCGCTCCAGCGTCTGAAGGCACTCCTTCCACGGGTACGGCCCGTGCACGCCGTAGCGCCTCCATTGCGGCAGGCTCTCCAGGTCGCGCAGCTGGTGAACCTGAAGGTAGGTGGGCTCACCGCGCTCGTGCATCTTGTAGCCGCGGCGCACGTACTGGTAGAACATGTTCATCGACACTGGCGTACCACCGACCACCCAGGCGTCGTTCGTCTTGGGGTAGCGGTTGCACTCGTACACGATGCGCTTCATCTCCTCAAAGATGCTCTTCCACGGGAGTCGCGCGGCGCGGTGGAGGCGGTCGGTGTCGCGAGTGGAGTAGCGCACACCACGCCGAATGGCTGGGAGGACAAAACGGTGGAGCTTCTCCGACGTCAGCCTGAGCGAGCGAACGCCGACCACGTCGATGTCGTACGACTTCTTGTGAGGGTCGATCATGTACTCAAACAGTTTCGGGTCCTCGTCCATGAGAGCATCCGTGAAAGGGATGAGAGTGGAGAAGCTCTGCAAGTTGATGGGGTGGTCCGCGGCGTATCTGCGGTCATAGACGGCGGGCAGAAAGACGAACGACGGCGGTTTGCCCTCCATCCTGTTCAGCGGCCGGCAAATGCTCTGAATGATGTCGCGCGAGCTGTATCGCGGCGCGGCGAAAAAGACGGCGTTGAGGTCCGGAATTTCCACCCCCTCCTGGAAAAGGCGCACATTCAGCAGAAGGCACCGCTTCGCCGTTGTGAAGGACTGTAGGGCATGGGCCACGGCCGCGCCGCCCATGCGCGAGTGCGCGATGAGCACGGAGAAGGCGGCAACGTCGCTGGGGGGTGTCTCCGCCATTAGCTCCTCGTATATCTTCAGAGCGTGGGCGATGTCGCGGCAAAAGACGAGCATCTTGTCCACCATGCGCATCGCCTCGAACAGGTATGGATTCATGTGCGACATGTTGCCGCCCAGCACGACGCGCACGGAGAAGGGGTTCACGTAGCCGTCGTTGATGCCCTCACGAAGGTAGTAGCGGTAGGCGATGCCGCCAAAGTAGGCGGTGTCACTCATTTTGATGGGTGTGTCGTACGTGGGGGTGGCCGTGAGGAAGAGGCGCTGACCGTGCAGTGGGAGCTTCAGCACCGTGTTGAACGCCGTATCGGCGGCGCTGCCGCACACGCGGTGGCACTCGTCGAAAACGGTGAGCTGAAAGATGTTCAGCTCCTTGAGCAGCGGCGATGAGTGGTACGTGGAGACGACGACCACTTTGGGATTGCCCAGGATGGTTTCTCGAATCACGTCGGGGTTCGTCGTCATGGACTGACAGTTATTCCCGCGCAGCACCACCGGGAGTGGGTCGGAGCCGATGAGGAGCAGCGGCACGTCCTGCAGACCGTAGGCGACGAGTTTGCGCACCGTCTGCCGCAGCAGGGAAAGCCCAGGGACGAGGTAGAGAACGCGCCCGCTACCACTCTGCTGGAGGGTGCGCTGAATGATGTGGTACGCCACCGGTGTTTTGCCGCATCGGCACGCCATCTGGCACACGGCTTTCTTGCGCTCGCGGAGCTCTGCCATGAGGCGGGCGACGGCCTCCTGTTGGTAAGGCCGAAGCATGTCAAGGGAGTAGTCGTTGCGGTCGATCCAGGTGGAGAGAAAGCTGAAGTCTCCGCTGCTGAGGCCCTCCTCATCCTCCTCGCCTTTACTCACCGCAGGATGGACGTCTTTGTGGGGAGACGAGTGAGGCGTGTGCATGTCAGCCTTGACGCCGTCGAGAACTTCACGGTACGGCGCAATGGTGGTGGAGGCCATGGCGGGAGACAGCGGGGTCGCCTCTGGCTCCTCGTCCGTCACTGTGGCTTTCAAGTCGGTGAAAGTGTGCCGACGTGGCTGCTGCCAAGGTTTGGCTGACGGCGCTGTGGCGAGCGTGTCTTCGTAATGGGGACGCACGCGCTGGACAACGGAGAGGCGCAGCTTGCGCGCGAGCACCGCCGCTGTCTCCGTCACCTCGTCCTCGCTGAGCCGAATCAGCTCGCGGTGCTCGACACGTTTTGCGCTCAGGCAAAACAGCACCGACTGCTCGAGCAGAAGCGCCTCTTTGCTGGTCTCGCACTCGAAGACGGAGACATAGTACCACTCCGGTGTAAAGCACGTCGTGAAAGAGGCCATGTCGAGGCGCGTCTCAAGGCAGGTGCTGTAGCCAATCTTCACAAACCCGGCCGCCCTCAGCCACGGGTGCTGAGCGACATAGAAGCCGATCGTCTGGAGGCGACATGGTGAGCGGCCGAGCATTCCATCACATGAGGCACTGCGCGAGGGCGTGAGCGCGCGTCTGTGCCTCGTATGTGCCACTGAGCAAGAAGGGTCTTCGTTTGGTGGGAGGGGATGGGAGGGGCTGAGCTGAGGGAACGAAACGTAAAAGATGCCGCAATGGTCGATATAGAGGAGTGCTTCTATGGGTCTATGAGAGGGATGCAAGTCGAGGGTGTACAAGGCGTCAGCGGTAAGGCTGCCGCGCCACACCTCTCGTGAGTCTTTTCTGTCTGCCGAGTACGAACACCAGAAATTCTGAAACGACAAATTCGGTGACGGTGTCTGCAGCCGCTGCCTCCTCGCGGAAAATCAAAGAGAGAGAGAGAGAGAGAGAGAAAGGGGCATAGGAGACAGAAAAGCGCAAGCACGCGTTTCACGCCGATCTCTAGGTTTTCGGAGTAGTGTGCTGAGCTGCAGTGAGCATCCCAGCAGCGGATACGAACTCCCCATCCCTTTAGTGCTGATACTCAGGCACAGGCCTCCTTTCGCTGGTGAGAGCCCAACGCAAGCGCAACGACGACGATAGACAGAGTGCATCACAACACTCCTCTTTCACCACTACACGGCGTCATCGTACAGAGCGAGGGCGGAGGGAGGCGGAAGAAGTGCGATCGGCTCGAAGCAGAGCCGCCTCGCTTGTCGGTTTCGCTTTTCATTTTGTGGCCATTTCGCAACAGTTTGGCAGACTTCGCTCTGCCGCTCGTGTGTGCGACTACAACGCTACCTGTGGCACCGCTGCCATTCCCGTTTCTTTCGAGAGCTTCTTTCTTAGGGGGGAGGGATCTCACAAACACACACACACACACAGAGAGGAGGGGGCTACATGCACACTTGTGTGCGTGTATGTTAAATAGAGAGAGAGAGATTTGCAGAGGATAACGTGCCTCGCTTTCCTTTCCTTTAGCGTGCTGGTGCATTCACCAGCTTACCTTGCCCATTTAAGATGAGAAGAAGAAACCAAAGTGAATTATGTCTTTCCCTTGCTTTTACCGTGTGCGTGCGCTCGCATGCGTGCGTGTGTGTGCGTGTTGATCAAGAGCCCCTCCCGTTTCTTTTTTTTCCTTCGCACACTTTCTTTTTTCTCATCTATGCCAACAGAGGCAAACAACAACAACAAAGACACACACACACACACACACACACACACGCACAGTTACGCACGCACGCACACTTACGCACGCACGCACGCACATCGGCGCATCGATTACGTCTCTCTCTCTCTCTCTGCTTGTTCCTTTCGCTGTTTCGCATCCATTTTCTTTCGGTTACGCCCGCCGTTGTGTGTCCGTCGGCACGTCACACAGGCGCCGCGGAGGCGCTCAGTTTTGCCGTTGCCCCCCCTTTTTTTTCGTTTGTTACGCTCTCGTCCCCCTCTCTTCTCTTCTTCTCTTTTTTTTTGGTTTTTTTTTTCCTTTTGCTCGATGGCGCGAGTGCGTGACGAGTGCGGGTGGGGCGGTGGCGGATACGAAGAGGAAGAGAAGACACACAGAACGCAGCACACACACACACACACACACACACAGCCACACACACACACACAGACTGGCGTCAGAACGACACAGCCCAGAAAAGAAACCAACAATGGGCCCGGAGAGAAGATATGCCCACCCACGCCGTAATCGAGAGAGAGAGAGGGAGGGAGAATCGGAGGCCGGAGGCTCATCCACCTAGACAGGGAGTGGCGCGCCCAAACGAACAATGCGGAGACAGGAAAGCACAAAGGCGGCACGGACAGTCGCGCGTCACTGAGTGTGTGTGGAAGCATGGCACAGGGAGTGCACCACGCAGAATGAGAGGAAAGCACCTCGGCTACCCCCTACGCGCGTTGACCGCAGCCCACAAGCGTGCTACTCTTTCTTCTCCGCATCCTCGGCTTCCTCGTCTGCCGCCGGCTTCTCAGGCGTCTTCTCGACGGACTTCTCCTCCTTCTTCGCCACCGTCGGATCCTCAGACTTCTCCGGCGTTGACTCGTCCGGCTTCTCGTTCTTCTTCGGTGCGTCCTCCTTCGCCGGCGCCTCAGCCTCGGCGTCCTTGGCGGTGCCGTGCACACGGCACTTGGCGCCAAACTGGCACGCGCGACCCTTTACATCGTCGTGCAGAAAGCGGCATCCGTCGCCGAACTTGCACGAGCCCTGAAGGTTGAAGCAGCAGGCGGTCTGGCGTTCCCACTCGCGCTGGGTCTCGAGCGTGCCGCCGACAAAAGGCTTCTTGCGGCGTAGCGGGAAGCCGCCGCGGCCGCCACGGAAGCCGCCCCGGATGTTGTTGTAGCCGCCACTACCGGCACTCGGATAGTACCAGCCACCGCGGCCGCGACCACCACGGTATCCGGGCATCGCCGGCGGGTACCCCTGCGGAACGTTGTACATGGGGTTACCCATCGGATAGACCTGCGGCGGCTGGTAGTAGTTGACCGGGGGCTGATTGTAGGCGTGTGGCGGTATGCCATCCATGTGGCGGCTCATGTTGTAGCCGCCATCGTTGTAGGATGCTCTGTTGTACTGCGGCACCTGGCCCTGAGCATCGTAATGGGGACGCTGCATCATCGTATCCGACAACGAGTAGTAGCAAGGATTAGATACACTGTGTTCTCTCGAGTGTCGGAGAATCGGTACGCGGTTGGCAGAGAGGGGTGAAGAAAGAGGGAGGAGGGAGGGGGGGGGTCAAGAGGCCTGGCAGGGAAGCGGTGGGCTGAAAAGGGCAAGAGGGCGCCACGAATGCATCAGCGACGCGCAGCCGCGCCTATGGGAGAGGGGTTGCCTTGGGCTACCAGGAAGGATCAGGTGGAGGTGAGTGACCTACACACAAACGTGCACAAAGGTCCCCTGCCAGCACTGCGCAGCGGGAAGCCGAGAGGCCAGCCCGTCGGCGATACATTAAATTGTGAGTTCCAACGACATTCCAAGAAGTCGAACCCCACGCAAACACCAGCCGAAGAGAGAAAAAAAGGGGGTGGGGAACCAAAGAGACACGCGACGCCCTGCCAATGCTGCTGCGGCCGCACAATGCCGGGTGCACGAGAGAGGGCAGGACAGAGAGGCAGATGCACAGGGGCAACGAAAAGCACGCGACCACGACTCCAGTGTGGTCGCCGGCGGTAGCGTGTGCGCACCGACAGCTGACGACATACAAACATATACGAGGCGAAGTGCCCAGCCAAGAGGGAAAGCAAAGCAAGTATGACACTGCGTTACATGTGTACTTTACATCCAACAGAAGCACGCACCAAAGAGGTGGTCACAGCTCCATTACATCGCTACGCAGCGCATCCTCGTCCCCTGTGAACTCCAGCACCGCCTGCTGAAGCCGTCGCAGCTTTGTGTCGAAATGGGCCTGGATCCACACCTGCGCCTTGTCGGCGAGCTGCGTGAGGGGCTGGCGTGACACGGAGTCGATGACGTAGCACATGGGGGCCGCATCTGTCGATTCCTGAACCTTGGAGGGGAGGCGCAGGGTGCGCATGAGATCGACGACGCCGTTCTCCGTCAGCGTGTCCGCCGCATCTGTCGGGATCTCCATGTTATAGGGCTCTTTGCGGCGGGTAAGGAAGTGGTTGCGGGCGTGGTAGAAGAGATCTTCGAACAGGCAGCACATCGATTTCTTCTCAAGAAGAAGGCGGTCGCGAGTCTCGACCGCCAGAGGTGGCAGGCCACTCCAGTCGAAGGCATCGGCGGCAGCGGCGGAGTTCGCGCGGCCCTCTTGCTGCCCGTCTGCGCTAGAGGATGAGGGCTTGTCACCTTGCGCGGCTGCCGCGCTGTAGGCCGCGTCGCGGCATCCCATCCGTTTCATGTACGTCTCGTAGAACATCTCATCATTTGTGAGCCGGAGGTACGCCTCGTCAGCGCTGCGCAGCAGCTCCTCCTCGTCGAAGGCGTTGCCGGCCATCGACGGCTCACCGAAGTTGGTGATGAGGTTGACGGGCATCTCGCTTGGCGTGTTGCGGTCCGACACGCGCAGCGACCCGCACCACAGCAGCCACAGCCGGTCGCGCTGGTCACCCTTGAAGTAGAGCACCATACGCGTGATGTATTTGTGTTCGGTGTAGTAGAAGTGCTGGACGATGTTGCCGCACAGCTGCTTCACCTCTATCGCAATGTTGCCAGACACGCTGCCCTCATCGCTTAGAAACGTGGGGCCGTCGTAGGTGACGGTGATGGAGAAGGGGTCGCACTCAGCTCTCTTGCGATCGAAGATGCGGTACTTGTTCGTGCGGCGCTGTACCATGCAGACGCGCGGGCTCCACACGACCTTGATGACGCTGTTCTGATACCCCTTCGGAAGGACAAACTTCTGCAGAATGCCATCCGGCTTGACCTTGCGTGCAAGGAAGGCGGCCAGCGTGTCGCGGGTGAACACCTCGACGAGTGTGTTGACCTCCGTCTCACCGTCGTCGGTTGTCTGCTCCATTGTGCAGAGGTAGGTGGCGGCGATGGGGGAGCCATCGTAGAGGTCTTGTGTAAAGCCATGCTCGATGGTGTTGGCGTCGAGGTCCTTGCCCTGCTTCCGCACCACCTCCTTCGCCTTCATGTCCGTTGTGTACCAGCCTCGTGGAAAGTTGTGCTCAAACACGACCGTGTCCGGGATGCGAATCCCGCGGCACGCCTTCATCGTCTTCGGGTTGCGCTTTGAGAGGATGTTGTACAGCCCGGCGACGATGTCGTCCCCCTCGAGGGGGTGGTTCTTCATCCATGTGTGGTCCTTGTGTGCGCGCGACATCGTCCTAGGGGAGCGTGAGCCGGAAGGATAACCAGGGTGGAGGAGGTGGAGAAAGGTGCCCTGAAAGAGATCGAGGGAGGTCAGGGCGGCGTCGACTCCGCTGCCGCGCTCGCTCTGTTGTGCTGTGCGGACTGCCTCGTGCGCCGCCAACGCGAGTGGAGGACAAATGAATGAGAATGCGTAGAGACACGCGCGGAAAGCGAAGCGGGGAACAACAAGGAGGACGGTATCACAAGAGATTTGGGCGAAGACCGAGGAGCGCTGAAGGTGGAGTGGGTTTTTCACTGGAAGGACATGCGTGCAACGACAATGGCACTGTGCACGCAGCGTGCAGTGCCAAAGTTCTTGAGTGAAGGGGACAAGGATGGCTCGGTTTCGAATGGCGAACACCGCACAGGAAACGTCTCGACCACAACGGAGGCAAGATCATCACCACGGGCGATGATGCACGGATGCATGGACAGCGCCCCGATTCAATCGCGCCACGTCACGTAAACTTCATCGGTGCGAAAGCGCTGCGTGATAGTCGCCTCCGCCATGGTCGTGAAGGACCCACTGAGGTACTGGAGCAGCCCGGCATACGCGATCATGCAGCCATTGTCGATGCAGTATCGCTGATCCATGTCGAAGCAGCGACCCCCACGCTCTGCCGCCATCAGCTGCATCATCTCCTGCAGGCGCCTGTTGCAGCCCACCCCGCCAACAATGAGCACGTCAGATGTTTTGATTTGCGACATGGCGCGCTCCGTCACTTCGACTAGCATGGCGAAGATCGTCTCCTGCAAGGAGAAGCAGATGTCGTCCGTGTTGAAGGTCTCGCCGGGCGGCACCGGCATGCTGGTCAGCGACGGTGCCGCCTTGTGCCGCTTTTTGGACATCTCGCAAACACCCGGGTCAGTGAATTGAGGGTGGTGCACAAGCTGTTCAATGTAGGAGAGGATGCCGGTGAACGACATGTCCATTCCCTTCACCGTGTAGGGCAAGCGGATGTAGCACTTGCCCTTCTTGGCCTTCTGTTCAATGTTGTAGCCCGGTGCCGGGTCGTTTGAGATGTTGAGGAGGCGGGCAACACGGTCCAGGCAGTTGCCCACGGCAATGTCGATCGTCTCACCGAAAATGCGGTAGCGGTGATCAGCGTAGGCGATGACTTGCGTGTTGCCCCCGCTGACGTACAGCACCACGGGGTTCTCGCTCTTCGTGACGACGCGGCCCATCTCAATGTGCCCGACGCAGTGGTTGACGCCCACCAGCGGCTTCCCCCACAGGAGGGACAGTGTTTTGGCCACGGTGCAGCCGACAGAGAGCGGCCCGCCCATGCCAGGGCCCTTGGTGTACGAGATGATGTCGATGTCGGCCGGCGTCACCGCGGCATCGTGCATGGCGCGCTGTACGACCTGCAGCACGTGCTGGGAGTGGTGGATGGCCGTCTCGCGCGGCAGGAACCCGGACCCGGGTGGGGTGATGTAGGTTTCGCGCACGTTAGAGAGCACCGTACCGCTCTGGTCCACCACCCCCACACCGATCTTATTGGCGCTTCCCTCGATCCCGAGGGACAGTGTGCGCTTCATCGGTAACAAGTGACGGCGTGAGTGCCGATCTGAGGCACAGGCACGCCACAGAAGCAGAAAGGGGGAGGGGGGAGGGGGGAGGGGACGGGGTAGCAGAGGAGGAGAAAAGGCGTAAGAAGTCGCCGGGATCCGGGTCTTTTACGCGCGGCAAGAGGCTCGGCGCGGAGGAGTATGTGCGCAGCGCCGGCCGGGGTGGGGGTGTGGGGAGAGGGCTTGTTCATCTCCTTTGGCTGATTTTGATAGTTGTGTGGCTGCACTGCTACACCTTTCTGCGGAGACACAACGTACAGGAGCGCCCCCGTCCCCGGTGACGCGCCCTACTTGGTCATACCGAGGTCGTTACGTGCCATGGCGCCCATTAGCTTGCGCTTCGCCGTGTATGCATTCTGCCGCTCCACGTGCCACTTGCGCCGGCGAATGGAGGTGGAAGCAGCCGAGTACAAGGCAGTGGCTCTCTGATAGGCGGTAGCGTCGTGCTCGTTCCGAGCCGCGAATGCCGCGCCATACGCGATGCCGTCCGCGTATAGCTGCCGCTGCAGCTGACGGCAAGTGATTGCCAGGCGGAGCATGAAAGTGATGGTGGCTGATGCTTGTTGAGGCGGAGCCGCTGGCACTACGGCGGTGACGTGCCCCAGCCGTGCGTTCTGCACCGAGGCCGGTGAGTGGAGAGACTCGATGAGAGGAAGAGAGAGAGAGATGAAAACGACAGTTGATGACGACAATGCTCGCGTGCGCAAAGAACCACAACCGGGGGTAATGCCTTTCAGAGCAGGCGGGACGCATGCTGGCAGAGAGACCGCCACAGCGCTTCCTCCGTCCCCTCTGTGCCCATGGTCGAACACACGAGTGGTGAGTCTGTGTCTCTCACAGAGATGAGCTGCGGCAACGCTTGTGCTGCCACGTTCGGCACAGCCGGCGGAGCGGCTGAAAGACGAGCAGCCTCCACAGGCGGCGGTGCATCGAGGCTGAGCGCAATGGTTTGCTGTTGTGGAGGTCGCGCGGAGCACAGCGCAGCCTTCCGTTGTCGAGATTCGGAAAGGAGGAAGAAAAGAAGGATGCACCCGTCAGCAATGCGTCAAGGCGTAACAGCGACGGCACCGACAGCAACAAGACAGACGCACTTGCTCACGCACCCATGTGATGCACAAGGGCCGAACTCTCCCCTAAAAGAGGTACCGTACCGCCTCTGGCTCGATGACTTCATGACGCTTGTGCACGAGCATGAGCGCTGCTGACACGGCCAAGAAGGGCACAATGAGTGTGTACTTGATGGCCGCCAGAAAGTGCATATTGAAGCTGAGGGAGATGGAGTCCGTGAAGGACTGCCCGTTCGGTAGCGTGAGGACCACGTTCAATGACGAGTACATCCTCTCCAGCGGTGCGCGCACCTTCACAATGTGCGTACCTGGTTTGTGGAAGCGCCCGCGGTAGAGGCGGATGCGGGTGCCGACGGTGATCTCGACGGTGTAGCTGCGTTTTGGAGAGACCGGTCGGGAGTCGTAGATGGTGAACTCAACGTTGAACGTGTCGCCGTGAATGTCGCGGAAGGCGCGGAAGTTGGGCGATATGACGATGCCGATGTAGTTCCCACTCGCACTGAAGCCGTTGACCCCCTTGGTTTTGCTGGGCCACGCGTTCATGGCGGTGTACGGTGTGGACGTCTGGAAAACGTAGACGCCGCCTTTGATGGTGGTCACGACGAGATCCATCTGCCCGTTGCCCAGGACGTCGTCAGCGAGCACCATGGACGAGGACTTCTCGTCGATGTCGATCGTCTGGATACAGCCGGAGGAGCCGCGCACAAGGTACACGCGGCCGTTGTGCGACGGCACCACGATATCGAGGTCGTTGCTGTACAGCATGCCGTTGAGGTTCAGCAGCAGCGCCGGCGCCACAATAGAGCCGCCCGTCACGATCGGGAAGGACGGGAGTACCGCGCCGTCGGTGCCGCGCAGGGCGTAGATGAGACCCGAGGTGGTGCCAAAGACGATGTCCACGGCGCCATCGCCGTCGACGTCGCCGAAGGTGAGACGGTCGGCCACGCCGCCGATGACGTCTTTCTCCAACGTGACAGAGCCAGAGGCATTGTAGCAGCGCACCTTGCCCTCCGTGTCACCGATGCAGATGTCGAGGGTGCCGTCGCCTGTGATGTCCTCCGCTGTCGGGCTAGCGGAGAGGGGCCCGAGCAGCACCGGCCACCCATCCAAGGTGTTCCCATCCGCGGTGAAGCCAAACACGAAGCCGAGAGAGGTGCTGACAAACACCTCCATGGAGCGGTCTTCGTCGGCGTTGATGACGAGCGGGGTGCTCAGGGCGTAGGCGGCGTTGGTGCTGTTCTTGGTAGAGGTGTGCAGCAAGCGGGCCCATCGCGTTTCGCCTGTGACAAGGTTAAGGCACACGACCGCCGTGGCGACGAAGTCGTGAGGGTCAACTCCGCCGGCGAACCGTTCCGGCTGCTCCGCAATAACGTCTTCGCTGAAGAAGTAGCTGACATGCAGAATGACGTCCAAGTCGCCGTTCTGGTCCACGTCGGTTACGACCGGGGTGGAGAGGATGTGTGCGTCTACCTTGATCTCGTCCTCACCGAAGGTGATGTTCGTTGCCTGGCGCAGATTGCGGCCCTGGAAGGTTGCCTCCTCAGCGCCGGTAGCCCGCTTCGCCGTCTGGTAAAGCTCTGGGTGAAAGAGGAGGTCGAGAGATGCGCGCGCCTCCGGACTGAGGTGGCTGTTTGGGCCCACCTCCACCTCCGCCTTTTCCCATGGCAGCTGCATCTCGTCGTCATCGATGTCCAACGCGTCATTGTCGTCCCACGGCTCCGGCTCGTCGTCGGTCGCGCGCAACGCCGCGCCCTTTGCATGAGTGTCATATTCAACACGCTTCACAGCCGCCGCCGTCGGGGCGTGGTGTCGTTGAGCGATGGAACTGCGACGCCGCTGATTCAGCACCTCCGCGGAGGTGAGTGTCAGGTCGTCCATGCGGCGCGCTTTCAAGATGTCCTCGAGAACGGTTCCAGTTTTCAACGGTGTGCCGGGGCGCACGGTGGCCGCTTGCTGAGGTGGCAGGTTGTCCTTCACCCAGTTCCTCTTCATGGCCAGCGGAGGCACCTGCAGGTAGCCCTGAACCTTGCCATCCTGGCCGAATACGACGAGCTCCCCGGTGTACAGTGCAACCAGCCAGTCCACCTGACCATCGCCGTTCAGGTCGACGGGAAGCGGGCTCGCGTACGTTTTCATGCGGGGGTGCATGAACGGAAAGCCCGGGATGTCCTCCCCGGTGGGGCCGTCCAGCGCCTCCAGGAACTGGGAGAAGGTGGGGATGAGCACTTCCTTGTGGCCGTCGTGCGCCAAATCCACGATGCGCGGCGTGGCGTATACGCTGCTGCCCACATGCGCTGACCAGCCGAGATCGATGCTAGGGTAGCACTGACTCGTACTGTTTGGGACGAGCTGCTCTGCATCCTGAGCCCTGGATACCGCGATGAGGAGCAGCGCGCACAGTGCCAGATAGAAGGGCGCGATCATGGCGCTACAGCGCACCGCTGGAGAGGCGCGGCGCGGGTTCAGAAAAGGGAGCTATGAAGAAGATGGAGAGAGAAGGAGCGGGTGCGTGCGTCGGAGGCGTTCTCGTCAGCGATACGCGCTACGGCTGTTCGCAAGAACGAAGTGGGGTGTTGCGTCGAAAGAGAGAGAGAGGAGAGAGGGAGGAGGTGCGGTTTGCGGTGGTGGTGCGGGACGACCGCCCATGGCGGGCGGCCACACAGACAACGAAGGGAGAGAGAAACGTGGCGGAGAAGGCTGCATCACCTGCTGCGATGTCGTTGCGTTAACAGGTGCATATGCGCTGCGGCAAGGAACGAAGAGAGGCGGTGCACTGGAAAGAGGCGTTCAGCAGCACAGAAAGGAAGAGGCAGAGGCAAAACCCAGCAGAGCGGGCCCATTCCATTGCCTACAACTGTCGCTTCTTCAAGTGCGCAAACTGCGGCGTGGGTGTGGCCGTGGCCCGCACCTCTGCCGGAATCAGCCTTCCCTGGCCAACGGAGGGGAGCTCGCCGGCATGCATGCCTTTCAGGTACGGCACCGCGTACGTCCCCAGCCAGGACCAGAACATCATAAAAGCAAGGAAAAGCTTCCATGGGTACACACGGAGCTGGCCGAGCCTCTGACGCCACGGCAGGGTGCGGTTGTGCTGGGTGCGCTGGCGGTCCTTCTGCAACGCGTGCAACAGATCAAAGCGGTCTTTGCCCTTCTTGTGGCTACTCGTGGCGTGTATCGTGGATCGGCGCGGTGCCGCCTGTGGCTTCGCGAGCAGCAGGCCGAGGCACCGCAGCATGCCGATTCAAGTCCGATGCGCGTACGGTGTGAATGCGGGATATGCAGCCGCACGTCTTCCGTCTCCTCGTCACGGCTGTCCTCCTATGAAGACGTGACTGTGTGTATGTGTGTGTGTGTAGAGAGAGAGAGATTTCAGGCGGAGAGGAAGGAGAAGAACATTGAGGGGGAGGGGGCGAGTAAGGATGGGCGCCAAAGGGCGGTATGTCTCATGTCGGTCCCTTTCGTCAACGCACCCGTGCGGATACTGCGGGTCAA
Organism: Leishmania turanica; assembly: GCA_000441995.1. Classification (NCBI taxonomy): domain Eukaryota; phylum Euglenozoa; class Kinetoplastea; order Trypanosomatida; family Trypanosomatidae; genus Leishmania; species Leishmania turanica. The sequence continues at coordinate 32,561 of KE537453.1, forward strand.
CTCACACGGGTGCGCATCCCTCCCTCTCCCGGCAGAGCCCACGACTGGGCCCCACAGCGCGTCACAGTCTCCGTACGGCAGCGGTTGTACTCAATGAGGAGATGCGGCTCACACGACAGCCACCAAACAGCTCAACGTGGCGCGCTAACGCGGCAACACACACGAAGGCCGAAAAAAAAGAGCAGACACCCCCTCCTCCATCCCAGCCATGCCAACGCGCGAGGAGACCACGCGCACGCGCCACGTTGGACCGTCATGACGCCGGGACCGAGTTCAATGGGCCATGCTGCGAGGAGGCGGTGCGCACGTGCGATGCCACGTACTGCCGCATTTCGTGCTTCCACTTGAGCAGCTCCTCCGCAATCCGGCCGTTCTCGTCAATCAGCGTGTTCCGCTCGTCCGCAAGCCGCGTGCACTCCCTCGTGAGGCGCTCGTTTTCGTCGGAGAGCTGCTGCAAGTCGCTGACGATGCCGTCGGCATCAAGGCCGCGACCAGCAGCGACACTAGGGCCCCACTGCGCCGCTGCACTGATGGCCTCCTGCAGCTGCCCAATTTCCTGGGCATGAGCCTCCTCTTGCGCCATCATGTCCTCCAGCGTGTGCGTCAGCGACGCACACTGCCGCTCCGTCTTTTCGCGCAGCTGCTCCGACTGCGCCAAGTTCGTCGACATGCGCTGACTCTCCTGCTGGTAGTATGTCACGGAGTCACGCAACTGCTCCGCCTCAGTGGCGAGCCGCGCCGCCTCGCGCTCCGCCGCCTCCCTGGCAAGGCGTTCCGCCTGCATCTCGTCGCGGAGCTTGCGCACGCGGCTCTCCGCCTCGGCGCTGAGGGAGGCTGTGTAGCGGGACTGCGTGGAACGTCCTTCTTCCTCCATCCGCCGCAGCTGCTCCTCCATCTCGACACGTCGCATCCTCTCCTGCTGCAGCGCGCGCTGGTGATCCTCCTTGGCCGCCTCCAAGCTGCGGCGGTTACGCTCCGCCTCGCGCTGCTGCTCCTCGGCCTGGTCCTTCAGCCGGTCCTTCAGCATTGCCTGCGCCTGCTGCGCCTCACGCAGCTGAACCTCATGGGCACGGTCCTTGTCAGCCAGCGCCTTCCTGAGCCGCGCAATGTCTTCATTGAGCTGTTGCATGCGCTGCTCGTAGTCAGCGCGGTCGCGGCGAGCGGTATCGTTCGCGCCGGCCGCCTGATCAACAGCCTGGCGCTTCGCTTCCACCGCCGCCGACACCTCATTTCGCAACTGTGTGTTGAGAAACTGCAGGTGGTCACGCTGCCGCTTCACCTCCTCCGCCAGCGCCACGGCCCTCTCCGCCTTCTCCCGTTCGCTGGCCACCTTATCCGCGTACTCGGACTCCGTGGCGCGCTGGTGCTGCTCCATCGCGTTGACGTCGTAGAGGAGCGACTGCAGCTGCGTCTTCACCTTTTCCATCTCCTTTTGCTTGTCGCTATAGAGCTGCTTGTATTGCTCCGCAGCGCACTGGTAGCCCTCGCACTGCTCTGCCGCCTCCTCTATCTGCCGCTGTGCCCCCTTCAGCTCCGCAAAGGTCGCGTCCAGTGTGCGCTGGAACCCAAGCTGCTTGCTCTCTAGCTCCTTGCGCAGCATGTCGACGGTGAGCTGCAGCCGCACCGCCTCCGACGCGTCGGCACTACGTTGTACGCCGCGCAGCTTTTGATTCTCCCGCCCGAGGAAGGCCACCTCGTCTTGCAGACGCGCGTTTTCCTGCTGCAGCCGCCGTATGCGGGGGTCAACGGACCTGGTGGGCGAGATGTGATTCACCGACGGTCGCGGCGGGCTCTCGCGGAACAGCGTGTTCACGGGGTTCGGAGCAGCGCTACGCCACGGGCTGAGCTGGCGGCTTCCTCGCTGACTGGGCATGCTCATGCGGCGCCGCTCCTCCAGTCGCAACTGCGCTCGGACGAGGAGCTCTTCCGTCGCGTTGTCCGCTGCAGACGGCCGCGGCCGTGAGGTGTCGGCAACGCCGTTGGTGCTGGTTGCCCACACTTGCGATGTGGAGGAGGTCGGAGGTGGTTGCCTCGCTGCTGCCTGGCGCGGAGGAAGCGGCAGTACGTGTTGCACAAACTCGTCGCTTGCTTGGTCGCCGTCGTCATCATCGTGGTCCGGCGCCGGGTCCACGCGCGACGCGTGCGCTGTCACGCAGAAGGGAATCACTGACGGCGACGGAACGGAGTCCTCGGTCGGCTTGGCCAGCGGGGTAGGCTGCGATGGCAGGGAGGCGTACGAGGGACGCTCGATCGGTGTCGAGGCGGCGGGAACTGCTAGCGCTGCTGCAGGCGCCGCGGCCGACCTCTTGTGCTCCGGCACGGATACTGGTGGTGCAGATGAGTGCTGCTGCTGCTGCTGCTGCTGCTGCTGCGGTGGCTGTTCTGTGGCCCCTCGTTTGCCGTTGACGACTGGCGCTGGCGTCGGCGACGCTGGTGGTGCCCGCTTCGCAGCGGCCACGGAGGACGCCTGCTTCAGTGCCGACGCCAGTGACTTTGTAGGATGCACTGCCGGTCGCGGTGATCCCTCTGGACGATTAGTGGCCGGCGCCACGACGTTCTCCAAGTGCTGCGAGTGGTCGTGGTCAGAGTGGAACGAAATGCTATCCGAGTCGGTGGTTGCCGTGGCCGTCCTGAAGCTCACCGTCGGCATCACCTTCACGGATGATGCTTCTTCTCGGAACTCAAAGTCGCTATCTGAGTCCACCTCGTCGAAGCGCTTGACGCGGGCGGCAGCCTTGCTCATCGTGCGTTAGAGCTACCGACGGAGGGTGAGTCGGAGGGGGTATGGGGAAGGGAGGATGGGGAGACCGGTGGAGTCACAGCACTCGGCGTGCGCGTCTCGGGGCAGTGTGCGTGGTACGATGAAAAGGAGGAGCCGCATACACGATCCTGCATGGAGACACACCGTGTGGCTACCACTCAATCCTTCTGCTCCCGTTTCTTCTGGGGTGCGCGGGGAAGACGGTGAGCGATAGCAGAGTGTTGAGGTGGGTGGGGTGTGGGAGGACAAGTGGGAGGGTACGAATAATGCCCGCCGTCGCAGCATCGCGACAGCCGATTTAGAGTGACCGTGTTCGTGCAGAGGCGGTCGAGAAGGCAGGGAAGCGGCATACAACCGCGAAAGAGGGCGAGCGGCGCTCCTTGGAAGCGCGAGTTTCATGAGAGCACGCAGGGATGCACTGGCGTGTGAGAATTATACGTCGGCGGCGGGCACACGTGTGCTCGCGATGGGGGCGAGTAAATACCACACGTACATCATGAAGAGAAGAGGCCCGGTGCGTTTGCGACGCCTCGCGCCAAGCGCGCATGGAGGGTGGGCATACCCGCACGCACGCGCCCACCCCTGCACCGCGTTCTTCGTTCCCCCTTGGAGCGAGACGACGCGCAAGGAAGGAAACGCTTCCCGCGAGCATCTCGAAGAACTCTAAAGTGGAATAACCGGAGTTCGTGTGACGGGGTCGCGACTGCGGTACAGCAGGACGTAGGCGATGTGAGCTTCTCCGACACCACGCAGCCGCTTCACGTCCTCCTCCGAGACAGCCGCCACGTGCTCGTCGTCGTAGACGAGCCACGTGTCTGCTTTCTTACCCCAGTAGACGTAGTGGCCGCCGTCCGCGCTGCGGCCCTTGTGCGAGATGACGCCGCACAGGTCATAGTAGCCGCTCTCATTCTTGAGGATCAGGGGCACCTTCTCCTCCTCCGGTTTGTCCACTGGCGACGGCTTCTCCTCTGTGCGGGGGCGGCGGCGCCGCTCCAGCTCCGTGTCGCGCCGCTCGCGGATACCCTCGCGCACCGGCTTCTGTGCCGTCTTGAGCGCTTCGGTGGAGATGATGGTGGTGTCGAGAATGAAGGGGAACGTGATGGGCTTGAGGATCTTCGCCTTCTTTTGAATGTCGCCGCGCCAGGAGAAGCGCACCATGTGCACAAAGACATACTCCGGCGCTTCGGCCAGTTTGCTAACGCGAGTGAACTGGGCGGCGTCTTTCTGCAGGGCCTCGCAAGGTGCGGTGAAGTGCTCGTCGAAGGCGTGCTCGAGCCCCGCCTCGAGCGTTTGCACCTCGCCGGTGATGTTGCAGGAGAGCATCGTGAAGGGCACGTCGGACTCCTTGCCCTTGTCAGCCGGGTCGTCGACGCAGGTGAGGGTCTGGTGCAGCTTGCCTTCGAAGAGGTGCGCGTACTTCTCGGGCAGCACGGAGTTTACGGCCTGGAGCAGCATGTTCAGCACCTCCTGCGAGTCCTGCTGCATGAAGCCACCGTGCTCGTTGCGCTCACCAAACGTTGGGTTTGTCTGCACGAGCGTCGTCCAGAACTGCAGCGGCATCACCGCATCCTTGGTGCTCTCCAGCAACTGTAGCACAGCACCGAGCTGCTGCAGAAGGGCGTTGTCGCCGCGGTACGCCTCGAGCACTTCCCGAATCTCCGGAATACTCCGCACCATCTGCAGAGCCGAGTTCAGGTAGCACGTGTTGGCGATATTCTTCAAGCCATTTGAGGTCGTCGCAGTCGCGGTGTAGCCACCTGTCTCATTCGCTTCTACAACGGCCGCTTGCACTGTGGGCACCGCTGCAGTGCTCTCCGCTGACCCAATCAGCATGACCGTCTTGCCAGTCACGAGGCCGGCGGCGCTGAGCGTAGCGTCATCCTTGTTCATGGAGGGCTTTAGGCCCATGAGCTTCTGCTTCTCCACTGGCACCCCGGTCTTGGCTTTGAGCGCCTCCTTGAAGGCACCCACCGTACTGCCCAGGTCCACTTCCATCGTGAGGTTCTCCTTACCCCACTTGACTTTGATTTCGGCCATCGTGAGAAGGGGCGCGGGTGAAATCGTGGCGGAGGGACGGGGCGAGCAAAGGGGGAGGGGGAGGGGGGAAGGGGAGAGAATCCAGGCGATCTATGAGGGCGGAAGGGGGTGGGGTGGGGAGCGGTGCTGAGTGCCCGTGCTTCGCCGCATGAGCGCGTGTTTGTGAGCGGCAGCAGTGGCAGTCGGCAAGTTGGATGCGGCGTTTAGCACGAGAGGGGTGAGGGAGTAGCGAGTTAGGGGAGCAGCTAAGGTCACGCACGCCTCGCACGCAGGGGAGACACGCCCGGTCGCGTGAAATTCGTTTCAAGGGCACCTGCGTGGCAGTGAGTCACCACTCCCCCCTCACATGCAGCGCACGATCATTGGGTGCTGCGCGACCATGGCAGATAGAGACAACCAATCATCCTCTCGACGAGATTCATCGCGGTAGTCCCACGAGGAGCAGTGCTCCAGCCCGTGCAGTAGCGACGTCGCGCGTCCGTGTGGGTGCCCCGAGGGCGCCTGTTTCAGTTTTTCTTGAGCAGCAGCGTTGCGTGCACGAGCAAGTGCACGCAGCACTGCAGAGAGGTGTGCGAAGCAAACGCCGACCGGGCCTGGCGCACAGGGAGCGGATGCCCTCGCGCCTCCGTGCTCGCAGAAGTGGCGGGGTCATCTACCCTTTCTGCGGGTCAGGAGAGAAGAAAAAGGATCTGCTTCTTGCAGCTGGACTTGATCTGCTTGGCGCTCGTGTCCGGCGAGGCTGGGAGACACCCCAGCTGGCGCCGCAGCAACGCACAAACGACACTCTTTCGCTGCAAGGCGTCCCATGGGACGGAGCGGTACCAATGTGTGTCGGCGGTGCGGATGAGTCGCTCGACCTCCCGGCGCCGCATGGCCCCGTAGGTCCATGACGCGAAGATGGGGGACGCGTTGTTGCGCGGCATCACCCGCACCCACCGAAAAGACAGGTCGGCGCCTACTAAGGTGCTGTGAATATCAAGGGCCCGTAGTACGAAGGTGACGATGATGTTGAGTACGTACTCCGAGGCGCAGCCGTTCTGCAGCAGCGAAACGAGGCTGAAATCCTCCGGCTTCGCTTCGCGCCGCTCGAGAGCGCTCGCCTCGCGCACCAGCTTGATGAACTTGTTGAGGTCCTCCACGCGCCCCGCCTCGAGTGAGCGCACCTCTATCCGCTCCTGCACCGACTTGGCTATGTTCTGCACGTAGGATCGAATGCGCAGCTGGTAGTCCTTGATGCAGCTCTCCAAAGAATGCTGCAAGTGGCACCCGACGCACGCGCCGTAAAGCGCGGCGCTCATGAGCGCCATGCCGTCGTAGAGGTCCCAGTGGTCCTGCCCCTCCAGCCGCTCCCACTCTGCCAGCACCCGGATCGAAAAGAGGGAATTTTGGGCTTCTTTAAGAAAGTTGAAGGCGTTCGTCACCGCGGCGGGGGTGTACGGCGCCTCGAAGGAGCGGCGGACAATGTGACGCAGCTCGTCGCCAGGGGCGATCCACACCTCTGAGGGCACAAACTCAACCCACTGCGTCTGCACAATGCGCTGCGTGTGGGGCTGCTCTGCCACGGAGACGAGCTTCAGGACTCGGCGGTAGAGGGAGCGTGCGAGCTCCTTGTTGATGGCGCCGCCTCCATTCCGCATTGCATGCGTCACAAATAGCGAGGGGGGCAAGATGAAGAAAGAGGCTGTTTATGTGGCCGCGTGATGCATCGCAAAGCGCGTCGGCTCGACTCAACGAGGAGCAGCAGAGGGGCAGCAATCTTCTTCCTTTCCGACTCGCTCTAGGGATGATTGGCGCGGTGGGAGGGAGGGGGGGGAGGGCGGCGACGCAGTCGACGCTGCACCTGCCGACTTCTTCCAGTAATGCTACCTGGATCAAAGGAAAGAATTGGGCACACGGCGAAACACGTGAGATACCCAGTTCCGTAATGCACGACGAGGAGTTGAGGGAAGGAGGGGAGAATGAGGAAGGAGCGAAGAAAGGAGGCTGCAGAGACCCGGCAGCGCGGCATTCACAACGGCATGGCCGCCCGTATGCAGGGACAGCGCTGCGGAGGACCACGAAAGCGAGCGGGCTACATTTTAAAAGAGGGAACACAGCGAGGGAGAAGCACGCCCAATCACCAAACCAGACTGACACGCATACGGACGCCGACCCGTGCCCACGCCTACGCGTCCGGCCATACCACGTAACTAACACGCACAACAAACATGGAGAGACGCCACGTTATAGTCTAGAGGCATCTCTTGCAGCTTAGCCAACAGAGAAGACACACCCGCGGATTGCGAACAAAAAAAAAATGCTGGCCCACAGCCACGAGAATGGCATGAGGCGCACAGCGGAGAGAGGGGGGGGTGAGAGTGGAACGCAGGAGCGAACGGTTTCGCAATCAGCACGGCAACAGGCGGCGCCTCACAATGGCACGTCACCTCGAAGGGAGGGAGAGACAGCTCTTTGTAACACATGCGCCGTACGCGAAGCCTCCCTTTCCGCCTCTGCCCCCCCCCCCCCGCGCCCCTCCGCGAGCGTTTTGCACCCGTCGCTGCCTTACAGAGGACCGGTACCGAGGCGCGGCAGGATCGTCATGGACATGAGCTCCTGGAAGAGCAGCTTGCAGGCGTACGGCATGAGTACCTGGGAGATGCGCGTGTCGTTTTCGCAGCCCTTGCATTGGTAGCGGTTCAGCTTTGTGTCGGCCACGCATATGGTGCCGCACATATTGCACACGTGTACCGTGTAGTAGTCGCTGACGCGGAAAAGGCGCTCCCGCAGCCACTGCGAGGCGCCGTAGGACAGCATGCAATCGCGCTCCATCTCGCCAAACCGCAGTCCACCCTCGTGTGCGCGACCCTCGGTTGGCTGGCGCACCAGCGGCTGCAGCGGCCCGCGTGGGCGTGCGTGGATCTTGTCACCGGATAAGTGCTTCAGGCGCTGGTAGAAGGTGGGGCCGAAGAAGATCAGATGGTCCAGCGGCAGACCGGTGTGCCCATTGTAGAGGCACTCGTTGCCGTACCGCTGCGACCGGAGGGCATGCAACGCCTTGCCAAAGTCGTCCACGACGACGGAGCAGAACGGCGTTGCGTACACCTCGCCGCCCTTGTAGCACGCCACCTTGCCGGCGAGCGTTTCGATCAGGTGGGCCACTGTCATGCGGGAGGGAATGGCGTGGGGGTTGATGATGAGGTCCGGCACGATGCCGTCGCGGTTGAAGGGCATGTCCTCCTGGCGAAACTGGATGCCGTTGGTGCCTTTTTGTCCGTGGCGGCTGCAGAACTTGTCGCCGATGTTAGGGATCTTGATGGTGCGAATCTTGACCTTTGTGAAGCGGTCGTTGTTGTTCATGGTCAGCATTACCTTGTCCACAACACCCTTCTCCGTGGTGCGAGAGGTGATGCTCGCGTCACGCTTCGTGATCTTGGTGTTGCCGGTCGTGAGCTTCTCGAGGTCCGCCTCCGGGAGAGGGATCGTCTTGCCCACCACCACGTCGCCACCGAGGACCCGCATGCCGGGCTTGATGAGGCCGTCCGTGTCCAGCTTCGAGTAGTCGGCGCGCTTCACGCGGCACAGCTCGCGGTCGGGGTTCTCAAATGTCTCGAGCGCGTCGCGCTTCTGCCGCTCCTCCTTCGCCTTGAAGGAGCGCCAGAAAGCGCTGCGGAAGAAGCCGCGCTCCACGGCGGAGCGGCTCATGATGATGGAGTCCTCTTGGTTGTACCCACTGTAGCACGAGATGGCCACCACCGCGTTGTGGCCGGCAGGCAGATCGTTGCTGTGCATGTACGTCATGGCCTTGGTGCGCACCAGCGGTTTTTGCGGGTAGAAGAGGACGTGGGCGGTGGTGTCCATGCGCATGTTGAAGTTCGAGGCGTAGATGCCCATGGCCTGCTTACCCATGGCGGACTGGTAGGTGTTGCGCGGGGACTGGTTGTGGTTGGGGTACGGGATAATGGAGGCGCAAATGCCGAGAATCATCGACGGGTCCATCTCGCAGTGGGAATAGTAGTAGTTCTTCTCCACCTCGTTCGGCGTCATGGCGATCAGCAGCGAGTCCTCCTCCTCGCAGTCAATCAGCTCGACGTAGCCCTTCTTCAGCGCGGTCTTCCACGAGATCGACTTCTTCCCGCCGGCCTTCTCGGAGACAAGCAGGTCGCGCATGCCGGACTTGCGGAGCTTCAGGTGGCAGTTTTCGGCAACGAAGAGAGGGCGCAGGCAGCGACCAGCGTCCGAGAAGACGCGAATTTCGCGATCGCGGATATCGCGCACGATGCTCACCTCGTTGCTGAGCTCGCCGTTGCGGCGCCGCGTGCGAAGGTCGTGCAACAGCCGCTCCGGGTTGCGGTCGACGCCAATCATCGTCCCGTTCACAAACACGCGCGCCACGCGCACGTCAGCCGTGTCCTCGAGGCCGATCGTGCGGAAGCCATCGATGCGCGCCTGCACGGCCTGCACCACCTCGGCGTGGTCCGTGCCGCGGGACATGAGACACATCAGCGCCACATTCTTGAGCAGCCCGATCGAGCCACCCTCCGGCGTCTCCACGGGGCAGATGTACCCCCACTGCGTGCAGTGCAAGTTGCGCGGCCGCGTCGCCTTGCTGGAGGCGGCGATGGGGTTCTGGATGCGGCGCAGATTGCTAAGGGAGGACGAGTAGGTGAGGCGGTTCAGCGTCTGCGCCACGCCGGTCTTGATGTTGCCCGTCTTGAGGTCGCCGAAGTTGCCGGTGGCGAGGCAGCGGCGCAGACCGTCTGTGATGAGCTTGCTGTGAATGACGCGACCGAAGCTGAAGACGCCGCGCGGGTTGGCGGCGTGGTCCTGCAGTGTCTTGATCATCTCCTTCCGCACCTGCGCAAGGAAGGTCTGCAGCTGCACCGTCAGCAGCGTGCCTGCCACGTCAATGCGCTTGTGCCCGAGAAAGTCGCGGTCCGTCTCCTCGTGCCGGCCGAGGGCGACGAGCAGCAGCTTGTGCACCATGTAGCCCATGTACAGGCACTTGGTGCGGTTGGCGGACGGGTCCGTGCCCATGTGCGGCAGTAAGTCCCGCATGAGCAGGCTCTCCGCCTCCCGTTGCAGGTTTGCCATGGCGTCTTGCTTGCCGAGACGGCGTCCAATGTAGCCAAGGGCCTCCTCGCGGGTGAAGATCTGCAGCGTGCTCGCGTCGCTCATGGAGCCACGCAGCAGCTCCAGCATCGCCGTGTCCTTCAGATCCGGCACGACCGTCTGCAGAATCTCCTTGTCTGCCACCATGTCCATCGCCCGGAACAGCACAAACAGCGGAATCGTCTCGTCCATCTGCGCAACGCGGCACATCAAGTTCTCGAAGCCGCTGCCCGGACCTTTGTTCCTGTACTGCATGATGATCTGCAGCGTGCGCGGCTTGTTCAGCGAGCCCTCCACGATCGACTTCACCTCGCACAACAGCCCCTTCTGCCGGGAAAACGTGTAGACGTGGTTGGCGGCCTGCCGCTCCTGCGCAATGAGCACCTTCTCGGTACCGTTGATCACGAAGTACCCGCCCTGGTCATGCGGGCACTCGTTGAGCCGCGGCAGCTCATCCTCATCCTTGCCACTGAGATTGCAGCGCATAGACTTGAGCATGATGGGAATGCGTCCCAGCTCGACGTTGCGCAGGAAGGTGTCGTGCGGCGTGTCGGCGTGGGGGTGGTACAGCTCTACTCCGAGTGTCACCTGCGCCTGCGCGTCGTACGTCATGTCGCGCAGACGGCACTCGTTCGGGAAGAGCGGCGGGAGCGGGCCACCGGTGAAGTACGAGTGCGTCTGGTGCGACGGGTTGCCAATCACCACGTCCTGCAACACCAGCCGGGGCTGGTCGCGCTGCTCCTCCATTGTGACACCCGGGTCGTACTGGTCGTCTTGGCGCGGGATGACCGCCATGCTCTCAATCATCTTGGGGATGCGCATGAGGAAGTCGTTATACGAGTCGAGCTGCTGGTGCACCAGACCCTTCTCTCGAAAGAAGGATGAGATGACCTCCCAAATGTCCTCGCTGTCGAGGTCATCGTTGGGGTTCTCGTCGTCGTGCTCGTCGACGATGCCGTCATCGAGGACTATGTCAGGGTCTTCCAGATCCAGCAGCTCATCCTGTGCCATGGTGGGTGGGCGCGTGTAAGCGGGGGAAGAGGGAGGGGGAGCTGGAGTGAGGGTAAGAACACGAGAGAGAGAGAGAGACGCCCAAAAGGAAGGAAGGGGGGCGGGGGAGGGGGCGGATGGTGCGAGAGCGCTGAATCTAGTCCGCACACTGCGGCGACGGGAGATGGACAAAGAGCAGCAACACGCGAGAGACAAGAGAAGGTGAAGGGGGTTGGGCGGGGCAGGTGAGCGGCTCACGTGTGCGTGACACGGTGCCGCACTGCACGACCATCACAAGGGGGTATAACAGTGAGGGGCAGAGAGACCTCATGGAGGCGTGCGTCTCATCGAGCAGCGGTGGCCTCCGATGCAGGGATACAGCGGGGTGTCAACAGCAGTAGTGAGCCTACGTCCACCAACACGGCATCACTCCTGACGGCTGCACTTGTCTTGATTTTTTTTTGCCTTTGCCTTGATGCCGTCTATTGCATAGCAGCCCCTCGCACCGAGCGCGACACAGAGCTCTTCTACACGGATGCGCGGGGGTGCACGCGAGCAGGCACCCCCACGCATCGCGCGCGCTGCTGGCTGTTTCAGTGCCGCTCGACACCCTGTACTTGAGTGAGAAGGTGCTCCATCTGGCGCTCCAGGGCCGCCAGGCGGTCACGCTCACGGCCGCGTATGCTCTCTGCTTCAAGGGCGAGTTTCCGCTCCTCGTCCGCAATGAGCTGCACCAAGAGCTGAGCCTGAGCCTCGGCGCCAGCAGTGCTCGCTTCCACTTGTCTGATCTCCGCCGGCAAGCATTGAAGCGAGTCGGGGTGCCGCGCCTGCGTCTGCGAAGATTCGCGCTGAGCCTCCTGCAACGCTTGTCGCCGTCGCACGTTGGTCGAAGCAGCCACGAGCGCTTGTGCGGCCGCGGCCCTGCTTTGACCATCGACTGCTGCGCTCTCCGCTTGCAGCGCCTCCTCCTCGTCCCGCAGAGCGGCTTCGTCTTTGCTGAGCAGCGCGTCTTCGCGGCAGAGGTGCAGCAAAGTCCTCCATGAGCGCTGCGTTGCGACCCAAGGCGGCCTCCATCGCGGCTTGCGCCTCCGCCACCAGCTGACGAGCCGCCGCCTCCTCCACACACCCTACATTGCCTCCCACGCGTGTAGGGCGCGAGTGCGGCTCTGAGGACGCAGCCGTTGCGGTGACGGCCTCGGAGAAGACGCGCTCGCCGTGCCAGGTGCGGCTTCTGAAACAGGTGGGATGCCATGATCGTCTCTCGACGCCGCTTTCGCATGAGGTGAGGTCGCAGTGACCGGGGCGCCCCCGCGTTGGCGCTCTGCCGTGAGCGCTGCGGTGTCCATGCCGCCTGCGAGCCAAGCACCGTCACGCCGGAACGTGTGATTGGTGAAACAAGGGCTCGCCGTGGAGGGAAGTCGGCGGGTGCGAGAAGGAAAGACGGCAAAAAAGGTGGCGCAGCGCATGCGGGGCAGTGACATGCATCAGGGCGGGGATGTGCAGAGTGGTGGGCAGGTGCGCTGGCTGCCCCCATCTAGCTCCTCAGCCCACGACAGATACATCTCCCAGGGAAAGTGCCAGCGCGCTGCTGGTTGGCGCTCTTGCGTGCTGGATGCGCAGATGTGGCCGTGGCCGTGGCAGCGAGAGAGAGAGTGTGTGTGTGTGTGCGAGACACAGGAAAGAAAGCGCAGGAGCAGCAGCTCTCCTTACCAAAACAAGCACGAGAGCAGAGAGCGGCGAGGATCGCTGTCGGCGGCGCATACTTCTCCACACACGGCCCGCTGCCTCCTGCACAGACGCCAGTCCCCGGGCCAAACGATGGTGATGCTACTCCTTCTTCTTCGCTGGGGAGTAGTTAAAGGATTGGGAGCGGCGCAGCTGAGAGGTGTCGAGGGTATCGTAAAGTTCGTTGCTGCTGAGGTGTCGGCGCAAGCGTGGAGGCGCCATGTTCTTCACCACCGTGGTAGGTATAGCGCGCGGCGGGGCAAAGAACTCGTCGTCCGAGTCGGCCTCGTCGAACAATTCCGGCGGCTGCTCGCGGAACCAGCGCCAATAAGCGTAGGCGAGGAGCCCCAGCAGACTGCCGACGCTTGCCACTGCAAACGCAGCAAAGAGGATGGCGACGAGTAGAAGAAACGTGGAGACGGGGTAGTCGGTCAGCCACCGTGCCACTCCCGTGAGCTGCACGGTGGAGAAAAAGATGAGCCGCGACACTTTCACGCGTGAGGGTGCGCCGGCGTCGGGGAGCTGGTAGAGCGTGAAGTTCATGGCGCGCAAGCGGGGCTGCAGGTCAAGAGGAGGCGTGAAGCGGTGGTAGACCTCTAGCACAACCGCCACCTCGCGGGATGAGTCGATGGGCGGAAACGGCGCGCTATCCTGCTGGCGCAGCGCACTTACTAGGTACTCGTACGACCACACCGGCAGGCAGAACCAAAATCGCAGCACCTTCCCCAGCAGTAGCACGAGCCACGACCGGTGCAGCGGTCCGGTGCGCACCGTGACGGAGGTACTTTTCGTGAAGAGAACGTCGAGCTGGGCAACGGACTGCACGGCCATGGCGTCCTCGGAGAAGAGCATGGCGGACTCCAGGATGAGTGATACGACCCGGCCCACCTCCTCTTTCGCCAGCACCACCTGCAACTTGGCCGTGTACTCGCCCTTCGCGTTGAACATGGCGGGCCCTAGCTGGAAGAGACTCTCGAGATTGACGCCTCCTCTCGGAGAGAAGACCTGTGGCGAGGCGGCGGTGCGGGGGATGTGCATGGTGGTGGAGGCCAGGTGACTGTTAACGAAGTGGTTCAGCAGCGAGAACTTTGCATCCGCAAACTGCCCCATGTGCTGATGCAGGAGACTGAGAGAGTCGACGCGCTGCGTCCTGGACTGGATGAGCTCGTGGGTCTCTCGATCGGGGAGAATGAAATCCCTGAGCGCGGTGTCCTCTGGCAGGTGCCGCATCCAGTCGTCGTCGTGAAATGGCAGCGCGTTGAAGTGGAGTGGAATGACGGCGGTGCCGGGCACATTGGCGAGGACGAGGTGACGGATGCCTGCAGCAGTGGCTACCGACGTGACGAGGCAGCCAGACAAGTTCGCTACCAACACCACAAGAGCTGCCATGAGCAGCACGTAAAAGACGAGAACGTACCGAAGATAGTGGCGAGAGGTCTCCAGGAACGTGTACATGCGCGTGCTGCCCGCCGCGCAGCTATCCCTCACTTGCATGGTGATGGCCGCCTGCAGCGCCTGCTGCTGCAGGGTGACCTCATGCAGGACGGCATGGAGGCACTCCACCGCGGCGCCTATCATCCCCGCCTTTGGCAGCGGCGGTGACAGCTCCCTTCGTGAGTGTTTCGGCATTTCTACGATGAACGCATGCGCGGCTCCTTCATGGTAGTGAGTGTGTGCGCCGTCGAGGGCATGCACGTGTGCGCGTTGTCAGTGGTTGGTGGACAGCTGGGAGGGTATGCCGTGGGATGGCAGAGCAGAGAAAGAAATGAGAGTGACGGACGTTGGCGACAGTAGGAGGGAGGGTGGCAAGAGGATAAGTGCCGTGAAGCCACTGTAGCCGCGGAGGTGCGTGAGGGCACGTGTGTGCGGGGATGTAGTGCGGGGTATATGACGGACCGGTATTTGGGATGCCGCTAGAGACACCGCAGAGAGGCAGAGAGAGAGAGAGAGACCGCGTGGATGGGGGTGGCGGGAGGGAGGGCAGGGATATGGATCAATGCGCGTTCTGACACTCGCAACCTGAACCGTCGAGTGAAGGGCGCTTCTTTGGTGCCGCGGTCGTGCTTTACGGTTACGAACGTGCATCGACTGCACAGCATCGTCATGGCTGTCAAGTAAAGTGCGCGGAGCGGCAGCGCTACACCCGTGCTGTGTGTGTGTGTGTGTAAGTGTGTGTCAGCTTACTTGTTTGCACAAACGGATACCGCGAGACAGCCCGACCTGGACCAGAGTAACAGCTGAAGAGCACGCGCGAAACATGCGCAACGCGGCGGCACGGTTTTTTCTCGCATCGCTCGCCGCCACAGCACTAACCAGCTTCCTCCTCTCTTAGCAGGGCCATGAGGTGGTGCACTCGAGCCGTTGTGACTCTTGCGTGAACCAGCAGCGCGTGGCTGTACACGCGCAGAGTGTCCGCGGTGATGGTAGCCACGGCGGCCTTCCAGTGCGCCAGCATCAACTCCTTTGCCGCGAGTTCGGCAAGTACATCGTTGGCGAGTAGGCGCCAAGTGTGCTGCACCAGATCGGATGCTTGACTGAGCCCGTCAAAGAGTGCGACGCCTTCTTGGTATATTCCGTGCTCCGCATGGAGTAGCGTGGTGGCGAGCTGGAAGCCGTCCTCCACGGCGCTTTCAAGCTCATTGACTGTCGTGAGATCCGTTAACGCATGTAGTCGCTGCGTCCGCTTCGCCAGCCGCGGCAGCAGCGCAGACCAACGCGAGGGCAGCAGCTCTAGGTACTGATCGAGGAGTGCACCCTGCAGGTAGGCAAGCACCTTATCCATGCACTTCTGTCGCCCTGTGTGCACCACTGTGGTACAGTGCACAATGAAAAGGCGACGGAAGACAGAAAGCTCGAGGGCAGTCGAGGGAACAGGATGGGAGACGCTCGGACGCTGAAGAGGGGCGAGGAGAGAGAGAGAGAGCAGGGGGGGGGGAGCTGCTGCGGTCACGCGCGCATGCGAAGCAAGATAAAAACCTTCTCCGTCTGCGTGGCAGAGGACTGCTCTTTCGGAGTCGACGCCGCATCCGTGGTGCTCGGCTTTCCGCTGCATCTGCGCGCACGGTTATCCCCCCGCCCCCCAAAGGGAATAGCCGGACAGGGAGGGACGCGAAGAGCATGGCCCTACATCATGGCAGAGCGCTTTTGTGAACTTGTGTGGGGGAGCATAGTGCACCAAGAGGGGGACGATGGGAAGGGGGTGCGCGCCGAGGACCTGTTTCTCTGTTGGGTTGTGCGTTGCTTTGCCGCCATTACCCGGTTGACATGCTACACAAACACAGACACACACACACACACACAGTGACACGCTGCCATTGCAGGCTGCCTGCTCGATTCACCCCAGCAGCTGTTGTGGAAGGGGGAGGCATGGCGACCAGAGATTAGATTAGGAAGATAAAGCGCTCCCTTTATAGCGTTAACCGCTTCCAGCTATAGCCCTCACTTACGCGGTTTGTGCGGCTTGCGCTTGCCCGTCATCTGCCGCTCGCTGCGAGTCGCCTTGGAGCTCGGTGGAACGCTAAGCTTGTGGTTCTTGGCTGGCGCGTTTTCGGCCAACACGACAGCCTTGGCCTTCTCGAGTCGCACCCGCTTCGAGCCGACCTGGAGCTCCGCGACATCGTCGCTGGCGTGCCCGCGCTTCTTAGACGATGAGGCGGAGGCGCTCCCCGCCCTGGACAGCTTTTCGTCCGCCCCGTCCGGCTGCTTCGTGGTGCTGTATGACAGCTTCTTCAGCTTGCAGATGAAGAAGCCATCCATGTTGTGCACGTGCGGAAAGTAGCGGCGGGAGAACTCGAGGCTGTCGTGATAGCGGTGGTGGCGATACTTGGTGAAGCCAGGACGCCCAAACGGCAGCCCCATCTCCACCACCTGCACGTCACGGCGCCTCAGCGCGAAGTCCACGATCGCCTCATCCTCTTCCACGAGGAAGGAGCAGGTAGAGTAGACAACGTAACCGCCGATCTTGCAGGCGTCGATGGCGCTGAGCAGCAGCGCTCGCTGCAGCTGTGAGGCACGCTGAATGTCCTCGTACTGTTTGCTTGTCTTGATGCTCTTGTCACGCGAGATGATGCCCGTGCCGGAGCAGGGGGCATCGAGCAGAACGCGGTCAAAGTTGCGCATCACCCTCTCGTAGCCGGTGCCGTCGTAATTCGTGACGATGCAGTTGGTGACACCAAGGCGCTGTAGGTTCGCGTTGAGCGACTTGCACCGTGGCTCACTCACATCATTCGCGAAGAGGACGCCGGTGTTCTTCATGAGCTGCGCAATGTACGTCGTCTTCCCTCCCGGAGCGGCCGACATGTCGAGCACGCGCTCATTCTCCTGCGGAGCGAGGGCCATGACTGGCAGGAAGGAGGCCGCGGCCTGCAGCATGTAGTGGCCCGCGAGATACTCGATGGTGCCCGCGATGGGGACATTCGACTCGAACACTTGCAGACCCACCTTGGACCACTTCTCCAGCGGCTCGACGCTCATGCCGCGCTTCACAAGCGCCTGCACCAGATCACGGCGCTTCGCTTTGAGCGTGTTAACGCGAATGGTCGTTGGCCTTGTCTTCTCCATCGCCTCCAAAAAGTCCACCGCCTCGGCAGGGGGGAACAACTGCAGGATCGAGTCCATGAGGAATTCGCTGTACTCGTACAGCTCGAGGAGGTCCGAGCGGAGCAGCTCGAGATACTCGCCACGTTCGCGATCTTCTTCGCGCTCCTGCTTGAAGTTGGACAGCACACGAACGGTCTCTTGAATGCGGTCACGCAGCTCCTCTGCAGTGCTCGTTTTGCCCAGCAGCTGGACGGCTGCGACGTCGCCCTCTTCCTGCTGCGCCTCATCGGCCCGCTGCTCGCGATCGTGCAGAGGCGTCGGCTTCGCTGTGCGAGTCACAATGTCCTCCCGCTGCTCCGCATCGGCCAGTTGGCGCTGCGCCAGCATGCGGCGGCGGTACTTCTCAGCCTTGACCTCGAAGTCGTCGTCGTCCTGGATTTCCCCGTCGAAGTCTTCCTCGTCCTCCTCGTCGCCGTCCATGACGTCGTCAAATTCGATGCTCTCCTCATCGCCGGAGCCGTCCTCCTCATCCCGCGCCCCGTCGTAGTCGCTGCTGTTCCCGGCGGCGTCATCGTAGTCGAAGTTCGAGTCCTCCTCCTCCTCCCCCTCCTCTTCCTCAACCACCGGTGCCCGTCGCGCAGCCTTGGGCGCGACGGCAGGTTTCTTGGCGGCCTTCTTCACGGCGGCCACCACTGCAGCTCCGTTCGCCTTTTTGAGCGACTTGGCTGCGGGGGCGGCGGCTTGCGCCACCACCTTCTTCTTAGCGGCCACAGTGGCCGTCTTCTTGGCCATTGGCAGAGCGGTAAGCGAGATCAGGAGGGAGAGATGAGCAGATGCGGTACTGCACTCTGAGCGGCACGCCCGTGTGTGCTACGTGTGCTACGGTGACGCGTCTTTGTGTGCGGGAGGTGTGCGAGAGTACACTCCCGCGGGTGTTGGGCACGGAGAGAGAAGGAGAGGCAGGGAGAGCGCGCTTGTGTGATGGGGAGGGGAGGTATCGCGGCACAAGGCACTCACGGCTTGGATGTGTGTGTGTGTGTGTGCGCGCGCGCGCCACCACCCCCAGAGGCGGAGGAACAGAGGCGAGGGCGCAGCCAGCACATAGCAAAGCAGCAGGTACGTGGCGTCCCTTCACGAGCGGGGCAGACCCTCCGTTAGCATGCATGGGATGTACCGGAAGAGAGACGCGGCAACGCAGCCCATTCGCTCGTCCACCTTCATGGACGGCACAGCCGAGGGACAAGCGAGAACGAGACGAGGCGCGCTGGGCGGCGCCGCGTTCGATGCCGCCGTGATTGGCGCTTTCCGTGTTTCTTCTTGCTGAGATGAGGTTAACCGTGTTTAGTCTCAGAAACGGCAAGCGCACACAGGCACGCACAACAGGAGGGAGGGGTGCACTGCATCCACTTCTACAGCTGCACCCGCTTCGCGATAAGCCATGCACAAATGACCCCGCGATGCACTTGGCACGCATGGCGACCTCCCCTCCCCCACAAACGCGGTGCGCCACGGTTAGCTGAGGAGGCCCTCCTTACTAAGGGCGAACGACCTCGTCTTGTTATCCTTACCACCACTGGCAATAATCGACTGCCCCACGTACGTGACGTCCAGCACGCCATCCGTGTGCATCGCATCTAGCGTGAGCAGCGCCGTGTTGGTGCACCGCAGGTCATACACGCGCACCGTGGCGTCTTCGCTGGCTACTGCGAAGAGGCTGCCCCCGCTGTGCTCGGCATCACCCTCCTGCGCATCCCACAGCCACGCCACGCTGTAGAGCCACTGGCAAGGGCCGCTGAAAGTCTTCACCACATCCTTCTGCCGCGTGTCGAAGAGTCGGGCACGGTTGTCTGTGCAGGCAGAGAGGAGAAGGTCTGCTGCTGGGCTGTTGCCTGCCGGCTTCACGGAAATGCAGTTGATGGGGTGGTCGCCTTTGAGCTGAGACTGCAGCTGCGCTGCTTCTGTGTCGAGGCACTTGATGTGGCCGTCATGGCCAGCCGAGTAGAGCCGTGCGGCGCCATGGGCAGCAGAGAAGCGGCTGCACAAGACTGGACGACTGTGGTCGGTGAAGGTCACAAGCGGCGCCTTCTTCGACGGCACCGTGTCACCCTCCATCATCTGCTCCCAGCTGAACACCTTCACCGTGGTATCCCAGGAGGCCGTGGCAACAAGCCTGCCGTCACCTGGCGCGATGGCGACTGAGTCGACGCCGTCGGTGTGGGCCTGGATAGACCCCAGAAGCTGCATGTGGCTGTTGGTGCTGTCCAGCTTCCAGGCTGCCACGCTGCCGTCCTTGCTAGCGCTGGCGAACATGAAGTCCCCGTCGAGCCTGGTGCGCTTGCGACCGGTCTTGCTGCTGGCCGGCGCCACTGGGTGGAGGGCCACCTCCTTAACAGCCTCGCGATGGAAGGAGCCGAGGGCGAGGCAGCTGTCGCCGTCCCACAGTCGAACGCAGTGGTCGTAGGAGCCGGTCAAGAGAAGCTCGGCGTTATTGCGGTACGGGGCACGCACGCTACTCACCCAGTCATCGTGCGGGAGCAAGTTGCCCTCCTTGGCCTGCAGGGCGGGGGTGTACTCGATATTGAGCAGCTCCTCGCAGCTGATGCCGCGGCGCTGCAGGAAGCGGAACAGCGTCGTACCAATGTACTCATCCTTGTAGAGAAAATCGAAGTTCTGCCCTTCCACACCGAGCACGTTCTGCACGAGCTGGTTGAGTCCGTCTGGCAGCACGTTGAGCGGTACGGAGAAGCTCTGCTCCGGCATAGGCTTCGAGTAGGTGGTTGTGAAGAACGTAACCATCGCGCTGCCCCCGTTGGCACCGGTGGTGGCCTGCACGGCTGCTGCATTGCTGACAGCAGTCATGATGGAGGCGACGGGCGACGAAGAGTCTTTGAAAGGGGACGGGGCGAGTGCGAAGCGTAGATTCGCTGTATATATGCATGGAAGGGAGGGGAGGGACGGTGCGGAGACCACAAGGCGGGGAGCAGAGAGGTGGGGGATGGCGGACGGATAGCCGATGAGGAGGAGAAGTTAGGGGAGAGGCAGGTTAGCATGGGGGTGTCACCGTGTACTCTCGTGTAAACGAAGGCCGGGTGGCGATGGTGGTGGTGGTGGTGGGGAGAAGAGAGTAGAAATGCACAGATAGGGATAGACATGCTGTCACTTGCCACTGCATGCCACACCGACTGCGCACAGTGGTTGGTGAAGCGGAAGAGGAGGGCGAGGGCAGTGAGTACCTCGGAGGCAACGAGGCGCGAGTGAGCGAGTTAGATTAGTGGGACGACTCGCGCTCAACAAAAGCAAAATTGGCTCTCGGGAGCGTACATAGACGTGCCGCTGCGAGGTTGGATTTCATTGACGTGTGTGCGGTGAGGCGGAACAACGAGCATTCCGAGAGTAGCGCGTTCTGGCGTGTGTCAGGGCACGCACAATGCCTCGGCTGTCGGAGAGGGGGGGGTCCTTCACCGAGGGTGGCGGCTTTCATGGTGACGGAGCAAGACCCACGGTGCCTCTCTGTTGCCGCACATTCTTGGCCACCCCGTCCGTTCTCTGCTGTCCGTCTCTCACTGCGGTTTGATGCGATCGTTCGCTGGCGGCGGCGTCGACACGGGAGAGGAAATGTTCAGGTAGACAATGAAGAAGGCTAGGGTGAAGAAGAAGAGCAGCATGGACCAGATGGCGACGTCACCGCTGCGCCAGCTCCACCGGCGGTAAGGCGTCATTGGCGTCCGGTGATGTCTGCCTTTTGCCTTCCTTGGAACGACCGTCTCTCTGTGAGAAGAACTTGCGTGCGCACAGAGGCAGTCACGGGAGCGCTGACGCCGTGCTCCGCGAACCAGCTCGCCCTCAGCGGAGAAAAGAGCTACAACGGCTCGAGCAGGGATCAGCTGTCGTGGGATTTCATGTGCGAGTGCGTGCGTGTGTGAGTGTGTGTGTGCGTGTGTGTCTCGTCGTTCACGCGTTCATCGGAGACGGCGCGCACGCGTGGAGAAGGACAGAAGCGGAAAGGAGAAGAGCAGAGGATGAAGCGCGTCGACATCAGACAAAAGGAGATGAGAGGGAGGGGGTGGGATCATCAGACACGCACGCACGCACGCACACACGCGTCGGGACACACGTGGATCCTTGCTGCTCACCACTTACTGCTGTCATTTTTCGGACGAGACACCGCTAAAGGTCGCAGAGCGCGAGAGCAGAGAGAGCGGAAAGAGAAGAGGGCGGAGACCTCTCACGCGCGCATGTCAGGTGCGCGATCGGCGGCTCCGGCAGCAAGGGGGACACCATCGGAGTAGATGTGACCCCCATAAAGGGAGGCGACGCCTGAGAGGTGAGGTACACGAACGCGTTGTTGTGCACACCACACCTGCTGGTGTTAGGCGCCTCAGTGAGCAGCATTGTGTACTCCCTGACGTCCTGTGGACTGGCACAATGGACAGCCGACCCATCAGCGCGGCCGCACAAGACGTCTGAGGCGAGCACTGCAAGGGTACTGGGGCGCTGCTGACGCACGCGCACGCAGCACACGAGCGCGATGCGGTCATCAGCAAAGAGAAGCGGGCGATCCAGGACAAACGTGTTGCGGCCATAAAAGAGTCCCTGCCGCGTGGCAGCTGTCTTCCACAGAGGCGCTGCAGCACCGCACGGGGTGACAGTGACGTCCGTGACGACGTCCACGAGAGGCGCATCGGTCAGTTCGAATTCGAGCGTGTGCGCCTCCGGCTGATACCGTGCAGCGAAAATGAGGCATTCCATCTGCGTGTCCGGGTGCGCGTCTGTATGCCGAGACATGCGTGTGCGCCTCACTTCCACTGTGCGTGTGCGTGTGTGTGTGTGTGCGTGTGTCTGTGTGGACAAAGAAGCGAAGGGGCGAAGGGCGGAGAAGTGGGTAAGAGGGGGTCCTAATGAGGAGGAGAGCGGTCCAGAAACCTCCACAGTCCACGTGCACCTACGCGTAGGCTGGCGTCAAGCACTCTTGTCGAGTGGTGTCAGAGAGAGAACAGCAGTGGAGCGTGTCCTCCTAATTGTTCGCTGGTTTTTATGGCGCCACAGAGCACCATTGCTGCTCCCCTACAACAGCAGCGTGTACACACTCTCACACACACACATGCATAGTCTTGCTTCCGCCCCCCCCCCCATGCCGACCGTTACGGTGCGTGGCGCGTCGTGCACCCCTCCCCCGTCCAGCATGTCGAGGCACATGCAGAGACGCGTGCCGCAAGTGCTTGCCTTTCTCCCACGAATAATCACCCTCTGCCCTCTCAGCTCTTCAGCACCTCCTCCGTGAGAAGAAAGCAAAGGCCAAGCTCCTTGTCGATCGGACAGCCGCTCACAAGCAGCGTGAACCGCTCCGGCGTCACAGATTCCACCAGCGCAAACCCAAGCACAGTACTCTGCCGGATTCTGCGCTCGAACACACTGAAAGGGAGTCGGTGAAGCTCCCCGTCAGGGCTGCGCTCGTACTCAGTGGCTGTGCTGATTGCGACGATTCGGTCCTTCAGGGCGACGTCCTGCAGAGTAATGAACGACACGGCCGCCACATCCGCCTTCTGCCGGTCCACGTCCTCGCTATCCATCATCGGCAACAGTGTCGACATGGCGTCGATCGCTGCCGCACCGACGGTTGCGACGCGTACCTGCGAGGCCTCGAGGGTGATGAGGGTCGGCTTCACTGGCGATGTCGGGGTGCCGAAGAAGTACTGCAGCCACCGCTGGCGATTCCATAGCGGCACCGGCACCGAGCGCACCAGCTCCACGGAGTCTAAAAGAAAGATCTTGAAGTGCTGCCCGCCTCCGCAGTCCACCTCCGGTGGCACGTTCCAGCGCGGATCAAGCATCGCCTGCACAATGTTCATCGACCCTTCACCACCAAAGCGCTCCCATGCACGCTGCACCAGCTTCCACCGCAGCCATGAGCTACCGACGACGCACACGTGATCGACGTCGGCTGCCACAATGGTGTCCAGGAGAGTGTCGAGTGGGTTCGTGTGCGACTTATCGCTCCCCACGGCGGCAGGTGCAGGCGAGGCAGAGGCGGTTGGGTCGACGCTCGGCACCGCAGCTGCCGCCGCCGCTTCCGCCTGCTCCACCGCGTGCGGCTCCACCACGCCAAAGTCAAAGAACAGTCCGCCCACGCGGCAGCGCTCACTGCGCGCCATCTTCTCCATGCCGTTCGGCAGAAGCTGCTGCACCCAGTGCTGGTAGAGTCGTGGGTTGGCCACACGCGACTGGCCGACTTGGGCATACAGCGCCGGCGTCAGATTCATCTCCTCCTCGATATCCATGCAGTGCTGGGCGTGGAAGAGGGCTATGCTGCCTGGGAAGGCGAAGGCGGGGGTGTCCAGCACCCCATCGAGCAGCAGGGGGTGGTAGCCGAGGCGCACGGCAAAGTTGCTCAGCCAGCGGACATAGGTGCTCGCCCCGCAGTGGTGGCGGTCACTCACGAAGAGCACGCGAGGTCCGACGTCGTCGCGGCCGCGGGCCTCCACTCGTGCTCGCTCCAGATGAGAGTGAAAATCCAGCAACGAGCGCACCCAAGTCGCCCCGAGCGACGTCGCATAGCAGCGCTGCAGCACCGTCGGCGCTGCCACCAGTAACAGGGTGCAACCGGTGGAGGTGAAGATGCTAAGGGAGCGACCGGGCGGCAGGTGCACTGGCACTCCCGGGATCAGCTCTGTCCCAAATACCTCTGCCCGCTCCGCGGTTGACGTATCCTCGTCTTCCACCGGCTTTCGCAGGGTCACCTTGGACAGCTGTGTGGAGGAAAGCGAGGTGATGATGCGCAGCTCGCAGAAGGAGCCGAGAATGTACTCCCGCTCCAAGGCTACCATGTCCTCCGATCCTGCGAAGAGGGGGGAGGGGAGGAGGAGAGGTGAGTGAGCAAAGCGATGGTGATCGACCGCAATCGCCGTCCTGGTGAAGGGGCAGCCGGTGCGAGCGGAGAGAGGGGCGGGGAAGAGACGAAGGACAGGGGAGAGTGGGGAGGGGAGGGGGAAGGGGGAGGAGCGTCGGGTGAAGCACCCTGCAAAAGGCGGTATCATTTTCTCATGCGTGCGCTACTACTGCTGCCCTCACCCTGACTCTCGCACGCATCGCAAGCCAGAGAGATCAGCCGACCTGAACTGTCTCTCCAGCATCGGTCCTTCATGGTCCTCTAGTTTCACATATCCGCTTACGGTGTCTGTCTGCGTCACAAGAGGGGAGTTCCAGGCACACATGGCGAAACGGTTCCCCTGTCCACATCACCAGCAGACGCGTGCCCCAAAGAAGGCAGGACACATGTTTAGCAGCCGTGCCACTGTGCGCACTCACCGCCGCGCGTTTGCCGGCGTCTCAACAATCCAGCTGCTGTAGCCAGTAGGCAGTGAAGGCCGCGCCGCCGCTGGTTGGGGGACGAGCTGCTCTTCGACAACACCGTGGTCGTTCACGGTGGCTCGTCGGAGTAGGTGTGCCTCTTGCAGCACCTGCGCGACGGCCAGCAGCACGTCGGTGTCGCCCTGCAGCATCGCTTTGGCGTGCTCCCGCTCCACCGGGTCGTCCATTTGACGGCGCAGCTCCTTGATGATGCTGTACACCTCCGCCGTAGCGATGCCATGCACCTTGGATGGGGCGTGGACGGGGGGCAGTGGCGGCAGTGGGTACACCTGCCTCTCCTCCTCTTCGTCGCTGTCATCACCATCGTCCGCCTCCTCGTCCTCCTCGACGTCGTCTTCTTCGTCGGCCTCTTCCTCAACAGCGTCGTCGTCGTTGTCTGCGCCGTCCTGGTCAACGTCGCTGGCGGCGGTGGAAGCCGCATTCGTGTCGGAGACCGTCGCGTCGTTGGGCTGCCCCTCTTCGTCTTCCTCGTCTTTGGACATGACCGCCTGCTCCTCGCCCTCCATCTCTCCTGCTGCGAGATGCGGCTCTTGCCCATCCGTCGAAGAGGGCTCCATGGTGCTGCGCCTCTCTGCGTGGGTTCAATCTAGCACGTGCTGCTCATGGAGGGAGGTGTGCGCGAGAAGGAAACGCAGCACAACCAAAGGAGGCCCCCCCCCCGCGGTGTGACAGGCGAAGGGAGGGTGGAGTGCGTATTCGTGGGGGTTGTGGAGAGCAAGGAGAAGGGAATGGAGGGCGTATCGTTAGCCAGACGGTTGGGCGCACGAAGGAGAAGCCGTCGGAGAGAGGGCGAGTGAGTGAGCGCTTTAGAGGCGGTGCGGCCAGCGTGTGGCGGAGCAACGGAGGCGAGACGTGCGCCTGCCGAGCACCTTTTGGACACGCGACTATCATTGCTGGTAGAGTTGAAAGGGATGCGACGGGGCAACGGCGACACAGGGGTGTAGTCTACATCAAAATCGCCCCCGGGGGGGGGTAGCGACTAAAACAAACAAACGAAGGGGACGCCCGCAACAAACCCACCAGGGCACATCACGGAGAGTGGCGAAGGGGGACAGCAGAGGTCAGCCGTCACGCCGTGCCAAGAAACACGTAGCGACGCAAGCACCGCCCAAGAGGGAGCACTGTACGTGCAACGTTGTCCTTCACTCCTCCTCCTAGGCACTTTCGATCGACAGCTGATGGGCAGCGAGCATCTGCTTGACCACGTCAAGCACCTCGTCACCGGCTTCGTGGGAGAGAGAGAGGAGCTGAGCAACGGTGTTGTCGAGTCTCTCGCGTGTGCAGACGAGTTCGATATCGCGCGCGACGGCAGCATCCGCGTTCTCCTTGGCCTTTCCAATGGCTTGATCGTAGCGAACGGAAGTCTCGCGCAACGTTAGGATGTCTTGCGTGACAGCCTCGTACTCTTGCAGCATCTGCTGCTGGGTGTGCCCGACACGCTCTTTCTCAAACGCCAGTGCCCGCAGCTCCTCCTGCTTGTTGCGTGTGGTGGCTTGAAAGTCGTTCGCCTCCAGAGCGCGGCGGCTGATCGCGCTCTTGAGTTCTTTGAACTTGGTCGTGAGCGCCTTCCGCGTCTGCACCTCCTCGTCCTTGTCGGAGACCTTGTCGAACTTGTGCCTGTACTGCGCATTGCTCGCCTTGATGACAGCGATGGTCTTCTCGAGCTTCAGCATCTCTCTCTCCATGCGACGGATGCGCGCGTCGAGGGAGTCGCCGCGGTACTGGAGGTCCTCACGCTCTTTCGCCGCCGCGATCACGAGTTGGACCTGCGACAAGCGCGCCTGCGCCGGGTCCATGCGGCCTACAAGTACCTCCTGTCTGTTCTTGACCGCCGTCAAGTTCTTCTGTCGGTCGAGAAGCTCTGTCACAAGGCGCTTGCGCTCTTCCTCCGCCAGCTTCGCCTCCATCTTCAGCAGACGGTGGTGCACTTCGATCTCCGCCTCGCGCTCCGCCACGTCAGCCTCGAGCTGCCGCTTCTTCTCCTCCAACGTGAGCAGCTCTGCATCCTTGGCTCTTAGCGCGTTGCGCAGGCGGTGCAGCTGCAGCTCTAACGTGTCCACCTTGATGAGAAGGTCCTCGCGCTGCTTCTCTAGCTTCTTCTCTTCCCGTTCGTCGTGCGTGCAATGCAGGTCCATCTCTAACACCTCCTCAAGGGCACGCTTCTTCGTCATCTCTAGCTTCTCGATCAGCATGGCCGACTGCCGCATCTCCTCCCGCACCCGCTTCACTTGGTTCTGCAGGATTCGGTTTTGCTTCTCGAGCTCGTCAAGCGTGGCCTGCAGAAGGTCGATCTTGCCGTGCAGCTCCTTCCGCTCCTCCTCGGTGCGCTCGCCTTTGGCGCGGCCCACACGCTTCTCCATCTGCTGGACGCTGAATTCAATGTTGTACAGCACCCCCTGCTGAGAGAAAGACTCCCCATCCAGCTGGTTGATCTTGGCGTTGTAGTTCTTGCCCTGTGCCTGTGCCCCGCTGATCTCGCCCAGAGTCGCCGTCTGCGCCGCGCGCACCTCGGAAAGCTCCTGGTTCGCCTTGAAGGCCGCCATCTTGAGCTGCTCAATGTCCTTGGCGACGTTGTGGGAGGCCATTTCAGCGTCCTTCAGCAGCTGCGCAATAAAGTCGGCTTGCTTCTGAAGATCGTTGGCGGCCATCTCCTCTTCCTTCAGTCGCTCCGCTGCAGTGGCTCGGCGCTTCTCTGTCATCGTCAGTTCCTTGTTGCGGCGCTCGATCTCGGTGATGGTCTCCTGCAGCTGGAGGATCGCCGCCCGCTTGTCTCGCGTGGCCCGTGACGCCTCCTCGCGCAGGGCATCGACTTCGTCCTGTATGCTCTGCACCTGCTGCACCAGCACCGGCACCGCCTCCTGCAGCTTCTGCGACGTCTTCTCGCGCTCTTGGATGGTGTAGTTGATCACCGCCGTCTCCTCCTTCGCCTCATCGAGCGATTCCGACAGCGACTTCTTCAGCTGTTGCCGCTTCTGAATCCAGGCAACGCCATCGGCATACTGCTCTGCCGCGATGCGGATGGCCTCGTCGCGCTCGGCGATGGTGCGAACCACCTGCTCCCACTCGTCTAGCATGCCGCTGCGGTCGTCGTGAAGCTTGCGGTACTCGTTGGCGACGCGGTCCAGCTCCCCCTGCACGTGCTGCGTGGCCAGCATCTCCTCATCAAGCTGCTTGCGCTGCTTCCGCACGGTGGTCTCCAGCTTCTCAATGTGCTGAGTGAGCTGCTTCACCTTGGCCTCATCAAGCTTGGAGTAGCGCGCGATGGCAAGCTCGTCCTCCTCCTTCTGCCGGCGGGCCTCGTCCCACTGCTCCAGCTCCTCCTGGTTGTAGTCCAGCGTCGTCTTGAGCTCCTCGATCTTCAGATTTCCGTGGAAGATGCGGTCTTGCACGGACGTGAGCCGGTCGCGTACGTCCTCGGCGCTTCGCTCCAGTTGTGTTTGTCGCTGCTGCAGCCGCGCGCACTCTCGCTCCATGACGCGGCACATGCTCTCCTCGGACTCAAGCTCACGCTTCTTCGTCTCGGAGAGGCTCTGCGTGTTCACGATTTCTGCGCGGACGTTGCCGAGGTGCTCCTTCATAAACTGCAGCCGCCGCCGCTGGTCCTCGACGCCGCCCTGCCGCTCCTCCAGCTGCTGCTCAAAGCGCGTGAGCTGGGCGGTGAGCTCCTTGTTCGTGTTGTTGAGTAGCTCGAGGGGCAGCGCCTCGGCAGTCGCATCCACAACATCGAGGTTCATGTTGCTCCGCTACGTGTCTGAGTGCGTGTGGGTCTGTGTGTGGCTGAGCGCGGAATGGACATCGAGAAACGACAACACCGCAAGGGGGCGCGAGGGTGGTGCGATTTGCCGAGGAGAGAGAGGAGAGAGAAGGGGGGCGGGCATAATAAAAATAATAATAATAAAGGGGGCTGGAGACGAGTGGGAGGTGTGGCGGCAGAGCCACGGTGAAGGGGGGGGGTCACCAACATGGCGGCGGCAAGCTCAGGTTCTGACACGTGGCACAGAGGGGGAGGGGGAGGGGTGTCGTGCACGCTGTGCACAGAAGGGGGTCTGGCAGAAAGAATGACATCGGGACATCTCGCCTTTCGCGCTGACACGCGCTGCGTCGGCGCTTCCTGCTCCTGCTGCGGTGGTGAGTCGGAGAACACGTTTACAAGGACGCTTTAGTCCGCGGCGGGCACTGCGAAACGCTCGAAAGGCAACAGCAACACCGAATGAAATCCGCAGAGAGTGCAGAGGGATGAGAAGGCGAGCAGCGTGGCCATCCAAGGAGCAGGCAACCTACAGGCGGGAGGGTGGGGTGGTCGAGGGAAGAGCATTGCAGCGCACAAGACCCGATGCGTTCTTCTGTCACAGCGCTGCCGTCGTTAGACCCGCAGAATACGCCACACGCCCCCCCCCCCGTCTTTTTCAGCCGCCCAGCGCCGTAGCGTGTCGATTTGCAGCGCAGGAGGATGTACGGTTTTCTTTTGTTGGGAAGGCCCCCGCCAACGACTGCCTGCGCTAGCGTCTCTCCCGCCTCCCTCCCTCCCCCCGAGAGGTTCTCTCTCCCGTCCCTCTTCCAGCCAGCTTCTGTTGTGTGCGCGCAACAACTCACGCGCAGAGTTGGGCAAAGACGAACACAGTCCAGCAATGCGGGGATGGTAATACACTAGTGTTGAGTCCTTAGCTCGGTGCGTTACCCTTAGCGGAGGACCCCACGTGCAGAAGCCCGGCATCCCGCAGAGTCTCAACCAGCAGCAGTTGGTTCTCGGCCACATCGTCGGAATCGTCGAAGCCCGGGAAGGGCAGCGCACTCACGGGCATTGTCTTGGGGTAACTCGAGAGCAGCGTGGCAATCGCTGGCGCAAAGTCTGCCTCGAAGCGCAGCTCACCCAACTCCCCGGCGAGGCAGACGGTCGAGTTCCGCCCAATGTGGTACACCCGAGCTTCGCCGGGCACATTCAGCAGCAGTCGCATACAGTTGCGAGAGATGAGGCGCACACGGGAGGCGTGGCTGAGCCTTGTCGAGGCCGGAGCGGCGCCGCTGTACGTCCTGGACGGCGGCTGCAACTTTCGGATTGTATCCTTGCCGTACACGTCAGCGCACACGTCCATGTTCACCTCGTCGGTGAGCAGCAGCGTCAGCTCCGCCACCATCTCACGCACCTTTGTCTGTAGGCTAGAGCGGTGCTCCTGCTGGTGCTCGCTGAGCGCGGGAAGGCCATGGGTGTCTCGAAAGACGGGGTTGTCAACCTCGCCCATCACCTGCGGCATATCGCGTGGTAGGGCACGACGCCATTCCAGTTTGTTGGCGGCGAGCGTCTCCACGGTGTACTGTGCGGCGCGGCTCATGAAGTCTGCCCAGGAGTTCATCTGGTTGGCCGAGAAGGTGATGTGCAGCGAGTGCGTCTTGAGGGTGGTCTTGCCCTGGTGCACCGTGCCGCGCGGCATGTACAGCACATCGCCGGCCTTCAGGGTGGTGGTGTGCTTCGGTGTGGGGAGCCGCTCAGGCGCGTAGTCCTCGCTCGAGTGGCGCGCGAGCACATCGACGTCCTCCGGCGGGTCGTAGAGGTACCACAGCTTCTCGCCCTCCAGCTGCAGAAGGAACACGTCGACGTCGTCGTAGTGCGGCGCGAAGCCTTGACTGTTGGCCGGCGTCCAGTAGCTGTTCACGCCGCAGTAGCAGTTGAACTCCTTCTCGATGCACCCGATGAAGGCGGAGTTGCTCTCGAGGAACTCGTTGGGTCGCAGGAAGCGCACGGACCACCCGCCCTTCATGCACGCCTCCAGCTCGGCCGCATCCACGAGACCCTTCGTCCTGTAGGAGACACGCCTTTTGAGCTTGGGGTCGAACTTGACAACGTCGAGATCGGTGCCGTAGCGTGACGGGTGCGTCTTGACGTGCTCTAGCATGCGCTCCGTGGACCAATTCACCGGGGGTACGACACCGGGAAGCCCGCTTGCAAAGTACTCGCCGCTCCCGTGCGAAACAATGAGATGCTTCCTTTCAAAGTACTTGCTGAAGAACTCCCCGCGGGACGTCTTTAAGAGCCAGGAGAAGAAGTTCGGGTGCGCCTGGCTGTCGTGCGAAGCCTTGGGCAGCACAGCTGCTGTTTCTACCTTAACCTTCCTGGCCGTCGCCTCCTGCAACGACGCCTCCCTGGCGCGCTTGTCGCCGCTGCCCTTCTTGAGAGACGCTGCCTTCGCCATGGCGTGTTTGCGCGTGGGCGACTGTGTCCGCAGCCGCTCCGGTTCTGACGCAGTGCAGTGGCGTGAGCGGAGAAGTGAGACACAAAGAGAGAGCGGAAACAACGGAGTTGTGGTGGTAACGGCAGGTCGACAACACCCCTGCCGCGGGTATCGGCGTGTAAGCTCCACCACCACGTACACCTCGACGTGGACGTCCACGTTGTGCGGGCATGCTAACCTTTGGTTCTCGCTCCTGTGCAAATACAATGACGAGCGTGGCGATTTGAGCTTTCCATGCAGCGGTCCGCATCGCGTACGACATGGAGAGCAGTGCACCAGCATCCGAAGGTGAACATGCGGAGAAAACATGGCTGGTAGCGGCCCGAAGAGATGTCGCTCCTCTCTGCGCTTCACATTTCTTCGTCTTTGGTTATGCGCACGGAGGGCGTTTCTCAAAAGCAACACCGACAACACACGGCATCAACAAGGCCCCCACACAAACACACACACACACATACATACACACACACACACATACATACACACACACCACGCGTAGGCAGGAGGAAGCGAGGACAGGTGTCAGCGAGCGCCGCCGATACCACTCCTATGATCTCTTTGCACACATGTGCACACGCGCACGGACGTCGAACAAAAAATAACAACAGAAAAAATGGAAATCAAATCACCTCAAACGCGAGCCGCCGTCTCTGACAAGGTCATGCGCCACCCCAACGCTGCCGATCTGCCACCCATCGCTGTCTTCACGGCGCGCGAGTCGGCAGCGCAAAGGACAGCAGCGAGACCACGTCCAGGTCGTCCTCGTCGTGCTCCACCTCGTCGGCGGTCATGTTCTCCAAGTTGTTAAAGACGGAGACGAGGGCCGTGATCACCTCGCGCTGCAGGTCCTGCAACGGCGCCAGGGAGTAGCTGCCGAGCAGCGTATTGAAGTGGTCCTCATAGAGGAGCCGATTCGCGTGGGTCAGGCGCAGCACCTCGCAGATGGCCGACAGCTTGCGGCGGAACTCTAGCACGACATAGCCGGCAATCTCGTCCACCTCCACGTAGCGCTCCTTACCACCGTAAGAGAGCGCAAAGACGTGGAAGGTGCCCTCGTCGTCGCTGAAGGTCGCGTATTGCACTCGCTGCGAGAAGAGCAGCAGCGAAATCCAGAACTGCTTCGGCGACGCGATGGCCGTTGAGAAGCTTGCGAGCAGCTTGTCGAAGATAAGGTTCAGCTGCACAGGGATAATGATGTCGCCTTCCTGCCACCGCAGGCAGCTCGGTGAGTGGATGTCGGGCACGGCGGTGAGGTCGCTGAAGATGCCGAGCGCCATCTCCTTGGAGTTCGTGTAGGAATTGCCCTCGCTTGTCACCTCCAGCGACTGCGCGACGAAGGCAACGTTCGTCATGACTGCCACCATCGAGGCAAGCTTGTCCAGCTGTTCCAACAGCTTCTCCGCCTCCACGATGCTGCGGAAGGGCATGAACTCCGCGAGCTCGTACTTGATGTGGCTCTCCAGGTCTACAATGGCCATCAGCTTGTCGTAGCTGAGGTGTTTCTGAAGGCACCAGTGGCGCACCGTCTCCACGCTATCGCAGTGCCGCTGCTGCTCCACGCGGAAGAGCAGGGTGGCCTTCATCACGGCAACAATGTCGCTGCGCAGCCCACAGCAAAAATCGCGCATGACGTTCTCCGTCTCCTCCATCGCGCGCGCGACGTTGAAGTGGCGCTGCAGGCCTTCGCTGGCGTTGATGCTGAATGGCGAGAGGCTGCTCGTCACGGCGGCGGCGAGGATCATGAGAGACTCGAGCCCTGTGAGAAAGCCGAAGAAGACGAGCATTCCAGGCTGCGGAGAGACCGGGATGAGCTGCAGAATGCGGCCAATGAACGTGTATTGGTACTCTGGAATGTCCGTCATCACCTCCGCCTGGGCCGCTGCCATGATCATGCGGCTCCACGACTCGTTCTGATGGCTGTAGATCTCCTCGATGCGCTCCCCGGCGGAGAGGGGGTCCTTCGCGTCGAGGATGCAGCCGAGCTGCGTGAGCATGTTCATGGACGACGCAATCGCCTCCACGAGGGGCTGGCCGTGGCACAGGCTGAAGATGGCCACCGGGTTGTTCACCACCTGCAGGCAATGCAGCGACAGCTCGTCGATCCGGGAGTTCTCGATCGGCGGCTGGGAATAGGCCGGCAGGTCCGTAATTTGAGCAGCAGGGAACAGGCAGAAGTAGAAGCCCTGTTGCACGCGGCCGATGCGGCCCCGGCGCTGCGCCACGCTGCCGCGCGAGATCCACTGCGTGACTAGAGGTGGGTACTGGATGGAGGCCGGCAACTCCTTGGAAATCTTCGGCCGCTTCACCAGCACCAGGTCAATGACGTAGACCACGTCCGGCAGCGTGATGGATACCTCGGCGATATCGGTGGCGAGGTATACCTTCTGCCGCCCCGGTATGTTACGCTTCATTGCCGCCTCGATCTCGCTCAGGTTCACGGCGCTGTGCCACGGCACCGCGTCGACGCGGTGATACAGCTGTGTGTGGAGCCACGTGCTCATCGTCTCTACCTGCGCCCTGCCTGGCAGGAACACAAGGATGGAGTGCACTGGGTTCGAGCAGCTGTTGAGGAAGAGAATCAAGTTCTGGGCCAGGTAGAAGTGTTTGTCCACGGTGCTCTTGTCCACAACACCGCGCGACACCAGCTGCGGCGGGGCCTGGTAGTCCGTGCCAAGCAGGGTGCAGGTGTCCTCCAGGAAGTAGTCGTGAATGGGGTGCTCCGGCTCGCTCTGCTTGTACGTGGCGACGCGGAGGCCGGCAAAGTACTCCTCCCAGTCCTCCGTGTTGAGGGTGGCGCTCATGAGCACCAGCTTGAAGCGCGACAACTTGTTGAGCAGCGCCAACCGCAGCAGCGCCACCGTCACCTCAAGATCTGGCTGTCGCTCGTGGAACTCATCTAGCACAATGTGCGTGAACGGCAGCTCTGCCGGGTTCTCGAGAATGCGCAGCAGCAGGGTGTAGCTCGTCATGTACCACAAACGGGTCTGCTCATCGCCCTTCTTGTCGCCGCGGATCCAGTAGCCAACGTCCTCGCCGACGCTCTCGCGGCGGAGACTCGCTACGCGGTTGGCAATCGCCACCGTCGCGGTGCGACGCGGCTGCGTGCTGACCACCTTGGTGTCCGGCGACAGCTCGAGCAATGCCTTCGGGACGCCGGTGCTCTTGCCGCTGCCAGTGTCGGTGCAGATGAACACGACGTCGTGCTGCTCGATGAGGTCGAGGATGACAGGCATGTCGAGCCGCTCCGTCACGACGTGGTTCAGCAGCAGCGTCTCCTGGCGGCTGTACTTGTCAAAGAACCCTGCGTGCGACATCTGCATCGCCGTCTGCATCTCCTGCATCGTCTCGAAGCGCTGCTTGTATTCGGCATCGGTGCGCATGGCCTCTTCGTGCCGGCGCTGCGCACTCTCCTGCTCCGCCTCCATGCGCTGCTGCGCGCGTATGAGACGGTCGTCGTCGCGACGGCGTCCGCGCACCCGCCTCGGCGGCGGAACTTCCGGCCTGACCGCGTTCGCCGGCGCCGATACAGACGACTTCGGGGCTGGCACGGAGGGCACGGCTGTTGTCGCCGACGTCGGGGCCTCGACGACCTTCTCCGGCTCGTCAGCAGACTTTGTGGCGGTCGACGGCGCACCCGTTGCCTTCGCGGGAAACAGCTGAGCCAGTTTGCTGACAGCGTCATCTGGTTGCTTTCGCTCTGGTGACACTACGGGAGCCGCCTGTGAGCGAGGCTTTGGCACTCCACGAGACTCCGCGGTAGCTTCGCGTGCGGCTGCCGGCCGCGTTTCCGCCTTAGGGGCCTCCTTTGGCGTCTCCTTCGCCGGTACCGCCTTCGCGTTGTCCCTCTTGCCAGCCTTCACGGCCTCTCTGGCGAGTGCGCTTCGAGGTGCCTTGCTAGATGGCTTCTCGGTTGCCTTCTCTGCCGGCTTTTCCGCCGGTGTGCCCGGTTTCGCCTTGGCGGCGCTCGGTGCAGCCGCTGCTGCGTAGCTCTTTGGCTTCTTGGCCTGGTTCAAGTACTCCACCGCACCGCGCGAGGTGGGTGCCGGCGCGGCCGCGTCGGTCTTCTGCGCCAGCCAGTCCAGCACGTTACCTCCTTGCTTTTTGGTTGACCACTGCTCATCAACCGTCGCCGGTGTGGCCACCTTTACCTTTGCGGCGTCATTGCTCCTCGCGGCGCCATCCTTATTCTCCTTGTCGCTGGCGCGCTTGATCTGTGGACCGGAGCGGCGAGGCATGTCGACCGAAGACGCTGACGCGGCCCGCGCGATTTGGGAGCGAAGAACGGGCTGGAGGGAAGCGGGCGCAGCGAACACGCAACAAAGGAATAGGCAGCTCCGTCTTGCTCGATGCTGATGAAGAAGCAGGCAGAAGGGTGGCGTCCGCGTGGGTGGTGAGGCGCGTGCGTGGCAGTTGTGGTAAGGGTCCGGCCCCTTACGTTTGACACTGAGAAGCGTTGAGTAGAGCCGCGGGGA
This sequence comes from Leishmania turanica, assembly GCA_000441995.1. Taxonomy (NCBI): domain Eukaryota; phylum Euglenozoa; class Kinetoplastea; order Trypanosomatida; family Trypanosomatidae; genus Leishmania; species Leishmania turanica. The sequence goes on from KE537453.1 coordinate 67,771, forward strand.
GTGTGTGCTTGCTCGTGTTCGAGGAGCCTGATGGATCGAGAGAGAGGGAGGAGGAAAAGATGAGCGGACACAGCGTGCAACGCGGCAAGGCAGGCAGAGAGGAGGAACAACGGCTGTTGCGATGCAACCAGGAAACAAACCGTTGAGACGGCTTTTCTGATTGAAGTTGCGGCGCGTGTGCACGTATGCGAGCCAGGTCAAGCAGCGAGGGAGGGGCGAGACAAGGAAAGCAGACACACAGCCTGGACGGGGAGGTTGCAGCACATGTGCTACGACAGACGGCAGGGATGGGTGCAGAGCGGCGAACCAAGGCGAGTGAAGAGAAGCGCAACAAGGGCCGTTCGGTGCGCACCCGATCCATTTCGCCTTCTCTCTGAAATGCCTCCGCTGTCTCTCACTCTCTCTCTCATCTGCCCAGTTGAGCACGATGACCGCAGCACACGGAGAGGGGGGGGGGTGCGCACACAGACGGGCACGCATGCCGTTGCCCATGCAGCTGCTTCCCTATCCCACTTTGGATGGAGGGGTCCTACACATGCAGCCACCCCGACTCGAAAATGGAGTACGAGCGGGCGGTAGAGGCGACAAGGGGGTGGAGTTCTGCTACGCGGACACGCAATGGACACAGAACGAAGTACTTGGCGAGCTACCTTGGCTGTCTGTGGTGAGTGACGCATCGGCGCAGTGAATACGTTGGCGAGCGCACCGCGGGCTTGGAGGAGGGGGAGGGAGAAGGGCGGTAGGGCGGTGCGCTGGCAGCGGGAGCCACCGGCTCGCACGCAAAGGGGTAGGGCCCTGTAGTACGACGCGGAAAGAGCGACACACGAACAAAACAATCGACAGGACGTCGTGCGAGGGAGGCCCAGCTGCGACGCCGATACGCTCTAGCGGAGCTGCACGATGGCGGTAGCACCTGTACGTTGTGTAATGCACGAGACAGGCAAGCGGACGGAAGTGCATCGACAACAACCAGTGGGGCGACGGAGGACTCATACAAGCAGGCCTGGCGCGTGATCCAAGTACTCGTATGGCGGCGGTGGGCCACCACACGTGCACCCATCTCGCAGCGACACGTCCATTTGCCGCCTCCTTTTCGCACCCGACGCACACGACCAAACGTGTTGGAGCGTAGAAGAGGAGCGGTGATGGGTATGTGCGTGTGTGGACGTGCACGCTGCACATCGAAGCTGAGGCAGACGCCCGTTCGATGACGATCTCGTCCGTCCTTGCACGCGGTCCTTCGGTCGGTCCAGCACCACTGCACCGTCCCGGTGGATCCTCTCAACAAGCGCCTCTGCATCGCTTGGCGCAGCAGAACCAAAGCAAACGCCGCCGTGGCGGCTGCACAGAAGAACGCTGCCGGCGTACATGTGCCCGCCGCTGTGTGAGAGCACGGCATCACGACCACCAGCGCGGGGCGGTAAGAGCCTCAGTGAACGGCGCGAAGGCAGTTCCCTCTGCACCGCGGGCACTAGCTCGTTGAAACCGGAAACGCTCTGGTGGCGCTCTGCCCACCCCGTCGCAGACACGGCTGTGGCTAGGATGAGGTGATCGGAAACCTGATAGCTGCGCGCCAGCTTCTCCGGCGCTGTGCCACAACGCTCCGCACGTCCAAAACTGAGGACGGCTGCATCGAGACCGGCAATGGCGGCACACGATTCCGCCGTGAGGCAGGTCTTGTAATGCTGCACGGTGGCACACCACAGAAAGCGACCTGACTGACGCAGCACCGCTGCTAGAGACCAATCGTGGAATGGCTCGGGGAGGGGGAGCACACGAGCGGTGCCGCCGTCGGTGCACGTAGACCTTCGGGTCGTGTCGTGGCGGGCGTGCGAGGAGCATAGAAGGTGAGCGGAGCGGAAATTATAGAGCCGCCACTGGTTCGCGGAGATCAAGCCTGTCTCCCAGTTGGGCGTGAACGAGGGTCGCGGGGGCGGGGGGGAGACCCGACTGCTTCACCCCGCGTGTGCGACTGTAGAAATGTCCTTTGCGTATGCCCGCACCATCTCTGCGACTCGCTTGCGCCATGGCCGAACACTTCCATGTCAGAGATCTCTCGCAAGGCACGCATCGGTTGTGCATCGTAGTCTTTTCGCGGTCCAAGCAAGTGAACGCCGCGCCATATCGTCATCCTCCCGCTCCCCCCCGTTGCGGCGCCCACCATCGGCACGCACAGAGAGGAAGGGCAAAACGCTGGCCAGCCCGCACATCAGCAACAAGAGTGAGTGGGGCCAAAAAAAATGCACAGCAGCGGCACGGCACCATACACAGCCCTTCACACACCAAAAAGAAATGTGCCTTAGCATTCATCGTCGTCATCGTCGTCCTCATCTCCCCTGTCAAGACCCACGGCAGGGCGAGTAGCAGACACGCCAAGGGGCCTCAGTTGCCCGCTAGACGGCACACTATCACGGGAAGGCGCAGCGCATCCCTCCGCCGCGGCAAGCTCGCGATCTCGTGAACGCTCATTCCACTCCGTCAGGTATCGAGCCGTTTGCACTTCCCCAAAGTTCGGCGGTATCTGCAGCCGCATCGGACGGAGCTGATCCTGTCGTCGTGCCTTCTCCAGCTGCCCATGGGACGGCTCATCGCTGTCTCGTATCCTCGTTGCACCCCCACCGCGCCACAACTCGAGCAGCAGATAAAGTGCGCTCCCGTATACGAGGCAGTTCCACAAGATGCCCTTCAGCCTGTGCAGCCGCATGGCCCGCTCCGCATGCGCCACCTCCTCTCGCGTGAAGCCGGTCGATCTCGGGTCGTAGTAGTTGGCGCTGTAGCGGCGATAAAAGTTCCGCGTAGATTCGTTGACGTAGCGCTGGCCGGAACCGTAGTCCCACGTGCCGGTGTACGCGCCTCTGCAACGCCCGCCGCTGTTGTAGCGCTCTTCGTGGATGTGCGCGCGCTTCGAGCTCGAGGCAGCAATATCGGAAACGCCTGTGCCTGTGCTGTTGCATTGGACGGCCACGCCGGCACCTGGCGCTGCTGTGCTAGAGCGGCTGGGCAGGGCATCGCAGGCGCCCGTCAGCTGCCGGAACTTGGCGGCATCGCCGCCTGTTTCAGGGAGGGAGGAGTGTGCCTGCTCCGCGATGGTGGCTTTGGTCGCCGCTGCTGTTGCGCGGGTGTGACCGCCATCCAAGCCAATGGTGTGCAGGCTGGAGCACCGCAGATAAAGGGAGGAGCGCATTGCAGATCACATCTCCATGCTTGTTTGCGAGTGTGTGCCGAGTGGGCGCGCTTGAGCAGCATCAGCTTGTCGCTGTGCTCATCGGCGGAGGTGTCGTGTAGAAGGAGAAGCAGCGGAGCGAGGTGGTGCGAAGGAGGGGTGGCGCCTTCTCGTGCCCAACGCACCTCGGTCACCACACAGAGGCATGCGCAGGAAACGGGGACGGGGTCGGTTGAGGGCACGTCTTTCCGTTTTGTGCGCAGGTCGACTTATACGCCTTCGAGAGACACACACACACATACACCGGCTCACCCACGTAGACGCACACGCGCAGACAGCGAGGCAGCGCTTGCGCCGTGGCCTTCTTACCCGTCAGCGGAGAGACACCAGAACAGAGGGAGGCGAGAGCATGACGGTGGCACAGGCGAGCGAGGCGGAGCGAGATGCAAAGCGCATCGAAGGACCACGTCACTTGTGCAGGGGGTGGGGAGGTGCGTCTGTGTGCGCACGGAAGGAAGACGCCCTCCGAGCAGCGGCCGCGGAGAGAGACGCCAGGCAAGGACAGAGGAAAGAGAACCTCGGAAGAGAGAGAGAGAAGGCACCACGCCCCGCTGCGGGGCGGGCCGGTAGGAGAGGGAGGGGGCAGAGCGTCAGCGTGCGATGACGGAAGTTGCCTCCTGCTCGCTCAGCATCGCTCGCTCTCTAGCGCCTTACAGCGGCGACAGCACACCTCCCCCCTTCAAACCACACACCCCTAGCGTTGCGCATAGCTGCCGACACCGTGTTCGAACATTTATGTGGAGAGGCCAAGCATGAGTTGCACGATGGCGGCGAGTGCGCGTATTAGTCGGTGGTAGGGACCAGCAGCCGCGCGCGCGCGCGCGTTATGCAGGCAGGCAGGCCCGCACGTAACAGATGGCGAAGGTGCGGAGAGGGAGGTGGCAAAGGAAAGCCAGCAAAGAGAGGACCTGCAACACGGCAGGTTTCGAGGCGGCCCCCGTCTGAGTGCTTCCACTACCGCCATCCGACTCCCTGCCGAGCTACCTCACGCTGCCCGGAGGTCTTCGCGGTACTCTTTGAGTATCTTCAGAAAGGCGCGCAGCCTCTCATGGTTGAGCAGCTGCTGCAGATGCGCATGGTGCTCGCGGAGGCTGATCGCGAGCGCTACTGAGCCTGCGCCAAAGCAGTCTGCGAGGGACTCCTCGTATTCGGCTTCGTACACGGCCCGGGAAAGCGTTCGCTGCACGGCGCTGCGGCGCAGAAAGGGAATGGCGCCTTCGTCGAGGTGCTGCACTTTGAGGAAGAGATCGTCGTTGCTGTTGGTGAGTGCCCCGTCAAACCAAATCGTGAAGCAGTACCGTGTCTTGTGCATGTGGCTGAGAATGGGTCGCACTCGGTGTAGCATCATGTCCGACTGGAACAACACAACGGTGCAGAACTTCGGTGGCACGGTGATGCAGGGGCCGAGGAACGGCATCATCTGCAGCTCTCCACCGATTTCCGGGGCCCAGTCCTCGGTGAGGTAGACCGCCATCGTGAGGCGGCGCTTGTTGGGCTTGCCGGGGTTGTCGTAATGCCACGGAAATGCGCCGCCTTCGTTCGCCTGCAGTTTCAGCGTCACGGAGCGCGAGGCGAGGTCAGCCGTGTCGCACGGCTGCAGATCCTCGCAGCAGTTTAACCGGTCCCGCAGCACCTCCACCAGCTCCCCGAGCTGGCCCTCAAAAAAGGCATTGAAAAGTGGGAGTTGGTGTCGGACCGCCGCGTTGTGCAGGTCGCATTCGTAGATGTGCGGCTTTGTGAGCTTCACCGGCCCATCTGCTGTGAGGAACTCGACTTGGTTCGGGGTCTTGCCGCCGTCGATGTCGTCGAAGCAGTGTTGCACTTCGCACAGGAGCTCCTTCGCCACCGACGCCGGGAACGGCTGCTCATCGAGGACGAGGTAGCCATCCAGGTCCAGCTGCTCGCAGCGCTCTCGCGTCAGCAGCCGCTTGATGGTGTCGGCAAGGTTGAACTCAAATTCCATAGCGATGCAGTGACGATCGGGGCAGAGAAAAGAGGGAGCGGCCGCATGAGTTGGTGTGACGATGGAGCAGCGCAGCCCTAGATGAGGGCAACGGCGGCGCAGTGCACTGTGTCACGGCTGAGCAACAGTGCGTTTTGTGCGCGCGTGCCAGCGGCAGAAAGAACACAAGATAAGGAGGCAGAGGGAGGGGGGAGGGGAGCAGTGAGCGAGCATGAAGTCGGCGTTGGTGGATTTCGGGGAGTCGAATGCAGTCTGCCCCGCTCCACAGCCCCCCCCCCTCCCCGCCCTCTGCGGCGTTCGCTGTCAACGAAACCGCACCCCGTCACATACGCGCGGCGCGAGAGAGCTCCGTGGCTCTCCACCCTTCGATGGTGGGCATGGCTGCCGTAGTGGACGCTTTGCGTGTGCCGCATCACATAGACGCGGCGAGGGAGTGCACGAGCCGCTCGTCGAGGATGAAGCCGTGCGTGGGCGATAGCCAGAGGCCACAGTCAGCGCTCTGGTGTGCCGGGGGCAGGCGACCGCGACACTAATCCGATCCGGTCTCACAGGGAGTCAAGCTGCACACCGCAGAGCACACCACTCTCACCTCCACCGCCAACCCTCTTCAGGACGCAATGGGCGTCCCACCCGCGTCGTTCTTGAGTGCTTCGGCGTTGCAGCGGTTGCGGGCGGACACCTCTCTCAGGCGCCGCTTGCGCGCCAGCCACTCCAGCCCCGCCTCCACCATCTCCGCCACGGCGTAGACGCCGCCCACTACGGCGCACAAATTCACCACAAAATGGCTCATGGTGTCGTACTGCACGGCACAATCCATCGAAAAAGGCGACAGCTTGTAGGAGAAGTACAGCCCGGGTGCCCTGCCGTGGCCGTTGTACCGCAGCATGGAGTGGAAGGCGGTGTACTGGTAGCCGAAGCGGCTGTCCTTGCCGGCGAGGTCCACCGTGGTGGGGATGAGCTGGAGGAAGAACTGGAAAAAATACGGCTCCTGCAAGGCGCGGGCGCTCTTGAAGCCAGACATCGGCTCCAGCGTTTGACGGCGGACCTGCGGTACGCCCCAGTCGTCGTACGCGTTGCCACCCGAGAAGTGGTGGATCTGAAAGTCGGGCCGGTACTTTCTGCTGTCCTCCACCCTGTAGTCCTTGAGGATGATATTGAAGGAAGAGGGCTTGGCGGCGATGGGGGCAGTGCCCGTGACGAGGCACCCGTCCTCCGTCCCGGAAAGCACTTCGCCGGAAATGTAGGCCGCGGACGAGTTCGAGACGTACGAGCCATATGGAATGTGATAGAGCGATATGTGCGTGTCTCGCTCTGTCTGCTCGTCGTGCGCAAACACAGAGACCGTCTCCGTGGCGATGCGGTGGCACGGCATGTAGGGCAGGCTGATGGAGAAGTGCAGTCTGTCCACCTCGCGTTGCATGTCGGCGTCGAGAAGGTTCTTGAAGGCGGACGGGGTGATGTGGCAGTTTTGGTGCCCGCTCACGTAGCCGTAGCACTCACCTATGAAGAGAAGCACCACGACTGTCGCCGTTGCGATGCTGAGGGCGGCCCCGTACGGGGTGGCAGGCGTCAGGTGGCTCTCGCTGTCCTGCAACACACGAAAGAGGTCGCATTTGTGAAGGAGACGCCTCATTTGTGTATGGCGGTGGGGCGGCAGACACAGGCGGACGTGCGAGGGGGAGGGGACGGGGTGCTGAGTGAGGCCGTCAGGTACAGGCGGTGAACGCGGCTGCGAGGCAAACACGGCGGCGCCAGCCGGCGTTGATGTCTGCGGCAGCGGCTCAGGTGGAGGGAGGGAGGGAGAAAATGTGCCTGAGATTGTGGAATGAACAAGAGGCGAGATGACCGAGGGCGCCCACCGTCGGGAGATGAGGGCATCAAAAAAACAAAAAAAAAGACGTCTGTGCTGCAAGAGAAACAAACAAACAAAAGAAGAAGCGCGGTGAGGGAGTGGCCGGCATCACTGGGAGGGACATTCCGCTGTCCCACTGCTTCCTCATGGCTACGCAGCTCCGCATTCTTCTCTGGGATCCTCTGTTCGCCCGCCCACCCTGCCCCCTTCGCACGGTTCGATCGGCACGATTTACCGCACAGCGACAGAGGCAGAATAACAGAGGCATGCCAACAGGAGGCGGAGGGCCTGCAAGAAAGAAGGCAAGCAAACCCAAAGGGCTACGGTGATGTGAGGGGCTGGCTAAGATTGCTGCACAGTACCGCCTCCTATGCGCTCAAACACATCATGGCCTTGCGCTGTGGTCATGCACGTGCAGACGCAGGGGCATCTGGTGCGTGTCGCCGCCTCCCCCCCCTCCTTATCCTACGCGTCGGGCAGCATATGTGTCACGCTTCTCCATACTTCTCAATAAACATCGAAACTGGAGATAAGAGCAAGGAGGCACCATAAATGAAGGGAGAGGAAGCAATGGCTGCCCAAGGAGGGTATGCGCAGCGACGCACACACGAGCACACGCGCACGCAGAAGCATCAGCTCTATGCACAAAGGCTTTTAAACACCAAACAGCGGGCACCGCATTGCCCACTCTTCTCTTGCAACTCTCGCGCGAGGAGAGTCACATGAAGACGCGCAGCACTTGCTCGCTGCTCTCCTTCTGTCCTTACTCCGACAGGACTCGCAGAGGGGGCTCGTCCCCGACCGATGCCGTCGAGACACCAGATGACAGCTGCTCTTGCAGGATACTCGGCGAGGAAGGGTACAGGAGGGCCGGCAGGACCGCGGGACGCTTCTGGACTTCACCGTCACACGGTGAACCGCCGTGAAGCTGCTCCTCTTTTCCCGCCTTGTCCAGCGCTTGCCGCAGCTTTTCGTTCTCGCTCCGCAGCCCCGAAATGATGGTGTCTTTCTCCATAAGCACCTCCTCCAGCTGCTGACCAAGGTCTAACCTCAACTGTGCAATGATCTGGAGCGTGAGACGCTGCTCCAGCGCCGCTACATCCACGGCGGTGAGCGAGAAGGGGTGGCCGGTGGCGCCTTTCACATGTGGCAAGACCACCTCCGCGAGTGCCCTCGATTTCGAATCCGTACCACTCACATTCGCTAGGAGGAGGTCGGAGGACTCGCAGATAGAGGGCGCGGCACGCGGCAGCGGCAAGCGCTCTTTCCGCGTTCGATGCTTCGCCCGACGCTGTGACGGCGACTCCACCATGTAGGGCACTAAGCAACGCATTTTCTGCTGCTTCGCAGAGGTGGACGACCCCGTCGAGTTGCGCCCCGCTTGGTGCGGGCATGCCCTCTGTGTTATTCGCATGCGCGGTCTTGGCGACTCGGTCGCCGTGTCGCTGGTGAAGCTCTCATTGGTATCACTGATGCCGATTTCGTCTTGCGGCTCGTGTGCCTTCTTGTAGGCGTGCCGTCGCCTTTGCGTGCGGCGCGGCCTCCGCGGTGACCCTGCGTCATCGATGTGCTTGCTGTTGAAGCTGCACTCCGTCACAGCTGGGGCCGAGGTGGGCTCGTTCGCGGCGGCGGCGGCGGCGGCAGCCACTCTTGAGCGACTGCGAGCGACCAGCAGGTGGAGCCGTGGCGCGTTGCGCGCTGTGCTCGGCCACACAGAGGTGACGCTCAGCCCTTTGACGCGGAAGGCGTACCGCAGCGTGTTGTTGGTGTGCTCGTGGTTCACGGAGCTGGGCGACACCGCTGCGATCATGAGCGTCTTGCTGTTGCCGGTAAAGCTGGCGCGCAGCACCTCCGTGAGGCGGGAGCCGCGAAACGGAACGTGTTTCTTCTTCTCATCCAAGGCACGAATGCACTCCTTGAGTGCCAGTAGGGACTTGTTGATCTCGGCACCCTCGAGCCGCGTCAGGCGGTCATGTGCGGCCGTGTCGGCGGCCCGCTCGCTTCCGGCCAGGTCGACAAAGTTGACGGTGCCGGTGAAGTCGGGGTTCTCACTGTCTGTGATACGGAGGGACAGCACCGCGTGGGAGCGGCTGGAGTGCTCGTTCGCGGTGGTCGTGCCGGAGCGGCGCTGCTCCATGCCGGAGCGCACGAGCTGCCACAGCTCCTCGACCGTCGCAACGGTGCGCCAGGTGACGCCACAGATGTTCACGCGGCGGTTGGCATCCTCGCGGAGGACGATGGGGCGTCGGTGGTTGAGCAGGTCGTAGAGCGAGTTGCAGTAGATTTCGAAGAAGGAGACGCAGAGTTGCTGCCCTGGCCGCAGCCGTTCAAAGAGGTCCCACGCAGCGTGCAGGTACAAGCCCTTCTCCGTGTCCGTTCCCATCATGGTGTACGTCTTGCCGCTGCCTGTCTGCCCGTAGGCGAAGCAGGAGGCACTGCCACCGGAAAGGCTGACCGTGAGAAGGTCCTTTACGCAGTGGGCGTAGACTTCCTTGTTCGTGGCCTCTGCCCCGAAGACGCTGTCAAAGACGTAGTCGCTGCTCTCCTCGTAGCTGGTCAAGTCTACACGCTGCTTCGTGACGGCGATGCGCACGTGCGCCCTGTCCACCTGCACGCAGTCCACACCGGGGTCACCAGGTCCTAAAGGGCGCTTGCGCACAACAACCGTGATGCGGCCGTCTCTGCCTTTACAGCGACTATTCGTTACTGATGACACCCTCGTGGCGGACGCCGCACTCGGGGATCGTGCCCTCGTCTTGGTGGTGATCTGGTCTGCTTGCTTGAGAGGCAAGGGGCTGGCAGACGGAGCGCTGACCGGGGCGTTCGCTGTCGTTCTCCGGGCCGGCGAGGGGAGCTCAGGGGGTGACGAGGCGACGTCCTCCTCTCCCGCGACGCACGGTACTGCGAGGAGCGGCACCTTCTCCTGAAGGAACGTGTGCGTTTCCGACGAGGGAACCGGGATGGAGGGGCTGGAGGGTGATCGGCGGCGCGCGGCTCCACCAAGCGCTCTGGCGCCCGACACAGTTGGAAGGAGCTGGGCGGTTGAAGTTTGCTTGAGCGGGCTCGCGGACGTCCTGCGGTGGCGAGATATTGGTGGCAACTCTGACAGCCTCGTGAGCTCGCTGTTGGTGCTGTTGTGCAGCGCGATGGATGGCATGACGGAATGGCAACGCTCATGACGCAGAACGGCGCGCGAGACTCCAGGGGCCGACGCTTGGCGCGGTTCGTTGCGATGGTGGAGGGTGACCGCCGCAAGAGGTGTGCCAGTCACCACGCCACCGCCACCACCCATCCCAGCAAACTGGAGAGAGAGAGAGTCGAATTCGCGGTTGAGGGTCGAAACGGACGGTATCGCAGAGCTGTTGAGAATATGCCGGCGCGCTGCAGTCGAGTCTTTGCGAGAACGGGTCCCGGCGGCATCGACGCCGGTGCTGAGTGGAAGCGGCACCTGAGCGAGGTTGTGCGGTGCGCCGTTGTCATTCAGCGCTGCAAGACGTGGCAAGGGGGGCAACGCAGAATGAGCGCGATGCTCCGCGCCGTGAAAAAGGCGACGCAGCTGCTGGGCCCCTGCCTCAACTTTGGAGGCCCATGAACTCCCCTCTCTGTCGGCGTCCTTCGACGTCTGCATCTGTGGATCACTGCGCCTGCTGTGTATCTAGAAACAAGAAGCATGAAGTGGCCCGCTCGCACACCGACAGAGCTCCGCGACGGCGCGAAGTGTTGACGAAAGGGAGGCAGAGGGGCAACGAACCCGTGGGGAGAGGAGAAAAGAGAGAGGATACCGTCTACGGCTGAGTCATCTGCATCGCATGCACCGAGTCCCAAACTCGCGCTGTCTGCTCAAGGAGGCGAGCCGCCCTCCTGCCCTGTCTTGCCCTGCCCTGCCCTTTCAGAGCAAAGACACCGGGAAGAACGCTTCCCCGCATCGGGACGAGGAGTGGTGCAGCGGGATGCAACAGTCCACGCAACACCCCATCGACGGAAGCCCGGTTTTCACTCGCGGAGTACCGCTCGAGAGGCCCTGCAAGAACGACGCAATAAAAAGAAAAAGTGTGCACAGAGAGGCAATCATACAGACGGCGCCGCTCGTCTTCCTCGGGCCCTCCCTCCCTCTGTTCGCCCCCACCCCCCACCCACTTCTCCTCCTGCAGGAGAGCAGGAGAAGGACACCGCCAGCGTGCCCGTAGAGGGGCCAGGGCAAAAGGGGCGGCGCGAGAAGGCAGCGCCGGCGCAGGGAGACGCACGGGCACTGAAACGAGACAAAACACCATTTCAACAAAGCACGTCCTTCGCGCGGACGCTCGCGTACCTCCTGCGACCGGATCCCTCCTTGCTTATCCCGTTACCCACTGCAGAGGTGCCGCAGCTCCTCAATGGTGGAGTCTATGCGGTCACACCTGATGCCGCCGAGGCGGCAGGGGATAAACTGCATGGACGCGGTGCGCAGATACCAGGTGGAGAAGACGGTTTGCATTGTCTGCACCGAGAGCATGCGCCGCGCCATGTCCCTTTCGGTGACGTTCAGGTTGAACTTGGAGAGGGTAACTGGGGGACCAGAGAAGACGATGCTGCGCACGTTATCCTGGGCCCGCAGGCCGATCACCGCGGCACTGCTGCCAACAGGACCGTGCCCGACGACGAAAACGTTTTCGTGATCGCCGCGAGACGTCGCCAGCAGCGCGCGCACGACAGACGTGGTTTTGTCGATGGACGCCCCCCACTGCGACGGCACCATCCCCTGCGCAAATGCCAGGTAAGGCAGCACGCGATCAACGTACGGCGCCGGCATGAGGAGCGAGAAGAGCGACAAGGCGTACGTGTCGATCCACATTGTCATGGACTCGATCAGAAGTATGAGGTTGCTGCCGGGACGCGTTGTCACGATGGTGGTGTTGACGGTGGCCGTCTCCTCGCGGAACACGTCAAAGTGCATGACGGCGGAGTCGGCCGTCTCTGAGATGGGCACGCGCTTGAACGATGGGAACCAGCGAGCGAGATCGGCGTTCTGCCCTGCCACGTCCTTGTTGAGCCCCAGCTTTGTGAAGAGAGCCATGCCGACCACATCGACGGTCGGGCTGAACTGCGCCAGGCACAGGGGTGGCATCACATACGAGGTGCCTCCTTGTGCACTTACGGAGCTCCCCCCGCTCATGTTACTCGTACATCTCTGGGACTCCGCCAGGTTCGCGAGCATCAGCCGCCCCGCGGCGGCAGACGTGCTGGAGTAATTTGCGTAGTTCGGCAAGAAAACGTCGCTGACGGATCCCTCGTAAACGTCGTTGGCGCCAGTGCGGCCAATAATACAGCAGGCGAGCAGCACCAATGTGAAGCACGCGGACATGGTGCAGACGCCATAATTGTTCGACGCCTCGTTGGTGCGCACGATGCACAGCAGCAGGTGCACCGCCAGCGCCAGCACAAAGAGGCCGAAGCGGTAGTTTAAAACAATGAGGGCCGCCACACAGCTAATGAGGTGAAGCAGTAGCAGCAGCCACGAGATGCGGAAGAGCCACCGGCGCACCGCACCCTTCCACCGCCCGTACACGCTCACTAACCCGGTGATGACGAAGAACAGCATGGCGAGGAGAGAGGCCAGCACCGAGCCTCCCCAGTGGCCACTCCAGCCGTTCTGCGACAGGGTGAAGAGGGTGCTCACCCAGAAGACGGTGGCGTAGAAGACGCCGCAGATGGTGATGTCGGACGAGAAGCTCACGTTCCGGGCAATCGTGAAGGTGGCGCAGAGCAGCAGCAGCACCGACTGCGCCACGATGGCGGCGCACAAAAAGAAGAAGTCGCCGCCGGTGAGGAAAGCGACGCCCATGGCCACCGACAGCACCGCCACCGTCGTGAGCAGCATCACCTCCGCCGGCGGGAAGCGCTGCTCCATTTGCTCGTCATCCAACTCCACCTCCATGAAGAGGTAGAGCGTCGTTTCGGCGTTGTTCTGCCGGCTGCCGTGCGCGTACGAGCGCTTGCGCAGCCTCCGCAGGCCAAAGGCAAATAGGACATGGTAGATGAAGATGAGGCACACGGCAACAATCCAGCCGTATGCCAGGCTGTACTGCAGTCCGGTCAAGACGTCGTGGCGGGCAGCCATGGCGCAGAAGAGAGCCAAATAGGCGATGGTGCAGCCCACGTAGATGACCAGCTGAAAGGCAAGCGCCTTGGCGCCAAATGCCCTGAGCGCCTGCACGACGCGCCCCTGATACGTGCTGCGAGTCACGTCGAAGCCGCGGGAGCAGAAGATGACAAATTGGGCTGCCACGACAATGAAGGCGGTGCCGTAGAGAAACACGTGGTAGGGATCCACAAGAATGGCAAAGAAAATATTGATTAGCGTGACGACACCGAGCAATGCGATGAAGCAGGTGCCAAGGAGGAAGAAGAAGGAGGTGACCATGAGACACAGCCACAAAAACCCTTTCGCCACCAGCAGCACCGACGACGGCAGCCCCGCCAGTAGCCTGTCGCCTTGAATGAGACCGCTTTCCAGCAGAAGGGTGCGCCGCTCCTGCAACTCCCACTGCACAATCTGCAGCCACTGACGCTCGTGCATTTCCGTGAGGCTGATGCGGAAGAAAGACTCGATGGTGGTGAATTGGGTGACGTAGTCAGTGAAGAGGTTGTGCAACGTCGAGCGCGACATGGTGAGGCTGTTCCGCTGTATCAGGCCTGACGAATGGAGGACATCCATCTCTATACTGTCCGTCCCGCATGTGATGAGATTGGCGTCGTCGTCAACATCGAGCGCGTAGTAGGCAAGTGAGCGAGGGGTGAAGCATTGCGCCGTGGCGGTGCCGCTCGTTCCGGGCGGCGAGTACCTGCCTGTCTCATGCGGTGCGCTGAGAAGCTGATCGCGCAGGGAGATGGACGGCTCGATGATGCTGCGCTTCAGGGCATCAATGGGGGATACCTCCTCGATGCAGCCGGCGCTGCGGAGGCAGTTTAGCTCCCACTCCTTCACCCCATCACCCCGCAGAATGGCCGCCTTGAGCTGCTCAAAGTAGTCGCGGATAGTGGTGGCAAAGCGGTCGTACTTGTCCTGCTGATTGCAGTCATTCGTGCCGCCCAGATCGACCGGCAGCACTTCCGCGTCGAAGAGCTCCAGCAGCTTCCCGTGGCGGATGTCGCTGTCGGAGATGATGATGATGCGATCGGACACGATGGCCGGCAGCCGGGAGAAGATCGGCTTTGCCATGGCGGCGAGCAGGCGGCCCATCTTGCAGATGTAGATCTTGTCCACGCATCCGGGGTAGAACTTGGCGATGCGCAGCGCGATGTCGGCCTGAAGGGTCATGTCAAGGTTGCTAATCATGCTGGCCTTGTCCTGGTTGATGAGCATGGTGATCTGGCATCGCTTGGTCTCCGGTCGAAGCCGCGTGCCATAGCTAATGAACATGTCGAAGTTCATTCGACTCTCCTCGCGCCGAGCCGCCACTGGCTTGTCGCGCGCTGTGCACACGTAGAAGGTGACTCGGCCCGCCTTGTCGTTGCCGATCACCTGAATGATGCCTTTGCGCATATTCTCCATCATCCAGTCGGTGACGTTGTAGGCTGCCAGCTGCTCACGCTCGAAGTCAGCGCGGCGCCGCAGTTTCGCTACGGTCTCATCGATGTTGAAGTTCTTGTTCTCCAGAAAGCCGAAGATCCAGCAGTCAAAGTAGTGGTGGTGAATTCCCATGCGTTCCTTCACCTCATCCACCTCCGCCTGATGGGCGTAGGCGCCACTGCCGATGTCGAGCAGCACCGGCGCATGTGACATGGCGCGCAAGGCGAGAGAGAGAGAGTCAGGGAGAGGAAGCAGCGCAAAAGCAGACGAAGTCACCAATGACAGCACCCGCGCAAACCGTGAGAGGAGCGCCCTCTGGGGGTGAAGCGCCGGGGGCGGAGAAAAGGAGGGCAGGCTACCACGACAGTGCGGCAGTTGTATATTCGAGGAGGGTGGGGGACAACGGAAAAGAGAAGCAGAAGAGAAGCCATACGGCAAGGTGGGCGGGAGTAGCACAGGGGGGGAGGGAGGGCGACGGGTGATGTCAAGAGGACAGGGTACGAACGAAACAGAAAAAAGGATTCGGGCAGACGCCTTGGGTGCGCCTGTGTTCCACGAGGTCGCACCGCGGACGGTGAGGCGGGCTGCGTCCGTGTTGTTGCGCTACTGTCCAGTGAAGAGACAACAAAAGGCAAGAGCGACAGGCAACGAGACGGCGCGCGTATGGTCCGTCAGCTGCTTTGTCTCCGTCAGCCGGTTTCGAGGATGAGAATATCGTGAAGGGGGTGTGACGTGGGCGGAAGGGGGAGGGGGGAATGCGGAAGCGCGGGAGCAACGGCTTCCTGGCACCCTTGGCGTTTCGACTGCTTTGTGCGGCCACTCTGGGCCTCGTTTTCCTTTCTTCGTGACCTCCTTTGAGAGCAGCTGATCAGATGTGTGCCGGACGGGATGGAGAAGGGGAAATGATAAATGGTGGCAGTAGTGCGTGTGCTAGAGACTGAGATGCAACGCGTAGATGAGTGGGGCGGCGCCTTCTCTCTTGACCCGTCACACGTGTGCGCGTGTGTCCTTGTCTGTTTCCTTATTCACCAAGTGCTCACGGATCACCCGCGCAGCTGAGGAGGGGAGGGGCAACGGAGGCAAGGACGAAGAGGCGAACGATACGCGGTGGGATGGGGTAACGCAGGGAGGCAGGGTGGGAACGGGAAGAGTTGACGTGGAAAGTTGAGGCGGAATGAGGAAGGCGACATGTGCCCATCCGGCGCTTAGTGCGGCTGATGAGCGGCCGATGGCGCACGCTGAGGAGAAAATCAACCAAGAACCGCTGTTCTCTGTGCTACAGCGATGGCACCCGCGTCTGCCCTCTGTCTCTTGTCCTTCTTGCCCCCTTTCGGCAGTGACACAGGGTCCCGCCTTACGCGGAAGAGGCGCTGGCATGTGGTGACAACACAAGGCACACACGCGCCATCCTAAAGGGAGGCACCCACACAGAGGCCCATGCGCGGAGAAAGGCAACAAACGAAAGGCAGAGAGAGAGAGGAGTACGCGCGCGTGCACACCGCCGACGCAGACGGACGCAAGAGACACACACAGAGGCACACAGAAAAGAATAAGTGAAATAATACAGAGGCATCGGTGTGCACAGTGGCTGCGTCTCCGTCTCGCATGCACACCTTGTTAGACGCTACGCTCGCTCTCCACGGGGACAATGCAGCCAAGAGAGAGCGGCGGGGTGCCGAGTGACAGGTGGCAAACACACACACACACACAAGCAAAAAAAAAATAAGGCCGCCGCACCAAGCGCTCATGTAGAGGCAAGGTGCCCCCGACCCTCCGCATCACCGCAGGCCTCCAGCAACGCCGTCGAGAAGAACTGTGGTCGCATGCAGTAGAGAGCAGAGGCGTCGCACAGCACACGCTGGCTCACGGTCGTGTCCTGACCGCCGATGTAGCTCAGAACACCGTTGTGCGCGCCGATGGAGAGGACGTAGCTGTGGTAGTCGTCGAAAGACACTCCGAGCTTTCGGGAGCAGTGCAGAAGTCCGGGGGAGGCAAACACGATGGCTTGGGTCTTCGATTGCGCCGCTGCCGCCGAGAGGAAGCCGCCCACCACGCCGCCGCCAGTGAGGATGAGGTTGGTTTTAAGCTGACTCTTCTTGAGGTACACGTAATCCCTGAGTTCGTCGACGAGGCGCCCCGCTGCGAACGGAATCAGCCGGGTAGCAAAGGACGTGGTATGCACCAAGGCATCGATCCAGTCATACGGCATGAAGATGGAGAGTGGGGACAAGGCGATAGCGTCGACCCAGCCTACCATGGCCACGATGGACGACATGGCGTAGCGGTTGTTCAGCACCAAGACGGTGGTGTTGGCTGCGGCTGGCAGCAGGAACTCGTGCATCTCCCACGAGATGCCGTCCGTCTCGAACTCGCGCACGACACCGCTGTAGGTGACGCCGCGAGTGCCGAACCAGTTGTTAAAGTCGACTGCGCGTGTCGCGTTGGTGCGGGCGCTGACAACCTCGTTCAGCAGAGCGACGTCAACCACGCGGAACGAGCCGTCCTGGCCCAGCTGCAGCGTGCAGACAGGGTATCGGTGGTAGAGCTCCAGCTGCGACAGCGTCGTGGCGTTGGGTGGGCCGGATGGACGGCTATGCGCTTTCGTGGTCATCAGCGTCGTGCCGTACCACCCAAGCAGCACGCACGACACGCCGAGCAGCATCACCGCTGCGGCGAGGAAGAAGGAGGCGTGGATGCCGATGAGCGTGCGAGGCGCAAAGACGATGTTCAGCACGTTGTGGATCATGATCGCGAGACAGAAGAGACCCATGCGCCAGTCCACCAGAGGAAACACCGTAAGCCAGCAGCCGAAGATGTAGGTCATGACGATAATGTAGGAGACGCGCAGCAGCCGGCTTCGGCCCGGGCGGCGCAGGCACGATAGCGCCAACAGAACAAAGGCGCCGTTCAGTACCAACGCGACAATCACCGAGACGCCGTAGCGGTGGTTGTGGTTATGGAGGCCTATGGCTAGCGTCACGTAGCACCAGACGAGCGTCAGCATCCACAGTGTGAAGCGCAACAGTGACCCACTCAGCGAGTTCGACAGGGCGTCGGAGTAGTAGTGCACCATGTACGCCGCCACGAGGGTCGCTACAAAGGTTGCGACATAGAGGGAGACGATGCGGCTAATTAGGAAGCTGATGCCCAGCAGCACGCTGATGACCAGCGGGATGCCGCAGATGACGTACGAGGAGGTGCGCAGCATGAGGCGCGTGTCCAGCGCCCGCAGCTGCTCCTTGGGGGCGTTGCCGAGGTTGAGGGCCAGGAAGAACGGCAGCGCGGCAAGCCGATTATCCGCGTCCCGCGTCGTCGGGGAGGCGAAGATGCCGGTAAAGAAAAAGACATGCGTGAAGACGATCACGAGAAGCGCGCTAAACCAGCCCGTGGCGAAGGATACTTCGAGGCCGCGCAGCGGGTTGCTCCTCAGCGCGTACACGCAGAAGATAATGAACTGGGTGATGACGAGCACAAAGAATAGTATCACCTCCGCCACCGTGCCCCAGTAGCTGCCGAGGCGCTCGAAGAGGGGGATGACGTTGTGGTTATACACTGCCAGGATACAGTCCGCCGCACGTGTGCAGAGGGAGGCGCCCTGGATGGCCACCATGAGCAGCACCGCCCCCAGTGAGAACACGTAGCTGGGCTTGGCGAAGAAGCCAAGGAAGAGAGTGATGATGACGTCAGCGCTGAAGACGGCGCAGAAGACAAGGGCGGCGGAGAAGTATATCATGCTCACCAGCGTGATGGCCACCAGGAGGATGCGGTAGAGGGCGCGCAGAGGGTACGGAACGCCAACGTACCACTTCCGGTCCGACACATCCAAGCCGCGAATGCCGAGCTCGGTGGTCGTCCTGAGACCGGAGACGAAGCTGTCCAGGATCTTGTAGCGCTCGCCGCATTCACTGTTTTCGACAGCCGTGCGCCAGCGCAGCAGCTCCTCCAGGAAGAAGAGCGCAAGGCTGTCCGGAAGCAGCGCTACCACTTCGGCCCATGAAACCGGCTCCTGGGCACCGGCCTCTCCTTTGTCGGCAAGGTCGCACGCCGGCGACGGCAGGTACGACCCCTCCGTGCGGCACGTATTGAGGGGCTTCAGCTCTGGGTCATCGCTCTCGTTCGCGCCGGCCACGTACAGCGACGGGGCCCGCAGGCTTCTCGGCGGATGCGGCTGAAGAGCATCTCTTGCA
Organism: Leishmania turanica; assembly: GCA_000441995.1. NCBI lineage: Eukaryota > Euglenozoa > Kinetoplastea > Trypanosomatida > Trypanosomatidae > Leishmania > Leishmania turanica. The sequence goes on from KE537453.1 coordinate 86,545, forward strand.
GCGCGGTGGACAGACGACTGGCGTGACGGCGTCTGCGCAGGGAAGGAGCAGATGGACTGCACGAGGGTGTCGGCCTGTGGCGTTGTTGTTGCGACACCGTGGGCGGCGTCCCTCTCGTGCGCCGTCCCAGGGTCGATGCCGATGCTCTCTAATTCGTAGTCTTTGACCGTCATTCCGCGTTCATTGACGGCCCGCTTCAGCTCCGCGTAGTACTTCTCCACCCGATCCGCGTACGCGCCCCAGAGCCCCTCATTGTCACACTTGTTCTTGCCGCCCAGCTCGACCGGCAGCACTTCCGCATCGAAGAGCTCCAGCAGCACGCCTTGCTTGATGTCGTTGTCGTCGATAATCTGAATTCGATCGGCCACGATGGCCGGCAGGCGTTTGAAGACGGGTTTCGCCATGGCTGCGAGGGTGCGACTCATATTGCAGATGTACATCTTGTCCACGCATCCGGGGTAGAACTTCGAGATGCGCAGCGCGATGTCTGCCTGGAAGGTCATGTCGACGTTTTTAAAGAGGCTAGCGCCGTCCTGATTGATGAGCATCACCATCTGGCAGCGCTTGTTCTCCTTGCGTAGGCGTGTGCCGTAGCTTACGAACATGTCGAAGGAGCGGCGCTGCTCGTCGCGGTGCTTGGACTGCGGGTAGTCGCGTTTTGTGTTGACGAGAAAGGCGACACGTCCCGCCTTGTCGGTTCCGATTTCGCCAATAATGCCTTTGCGCAGCGACTCCCGCATGTAGTCCGTCAGCTCGTACGAGGCGAGCTCACTCACCTCCATCGCAAAGCGCCGATGCAGCTTTGCGACCGTTTCACCAACATCGAACTTCTTGTTCTCGAGGAAGCCGTAGATCCAGGCATCGAAGTAGCCGTGCTTGACATCCAGCTGCCGCTTCACCTCATCGATCTCGCCGCGGTGAGAGATCGCGACAGTGCCCAAGTCGCTGAGAGACGTGTACGTGGACTTCATGAGTTCACGGAGCGCGGCACCATTGGGGGGGGGGCGATAGGCGGCCGTGGCCGGATGAGCGGGGCCGGCACCGCAAAGAAAGAGACGGCGGGACAACTTCTTACGCTTCGAACTACCCTGCTCTCCTTCGCTCCTCCAGGGCGATGACGATACGGGATGAGGCTGTTCCGGCGACTTGGCAAAATATATGGCGCACGCAGTGCTTCAACAGAGAGAGAGAGAGAGAGGAGGGGTCGTGAAAAGGAAGCATGAAGATTCTTGAGACAGGGATGACGAGGAGGACGCGGATGGCACCGTGTGATGCCGCGTGAGCACTGCAGCACAAGCAAGCCCTTGTGTCGATCAAGTGTCTGACCAGAGAGATGGCAGCTCATCCGTTCGAGGGCGACAGAGTGCGTTACGTGTGCGAAGAGTGTGATGTGTGTGTGTGTGGGGGGGGGGGAGAGAATGCATATGAATAAAAGGCGAGAGTGCCGCCCTCACTCCCTCCCCCCTGCTGAGCGTGCACCTACTTCTGCACCTTCTTGTGTTTTGTCAGTGCCCCAAGCTGATACACGCGTGCAGGCGCATACGCGCGGTGCGAGTCGAATGGCAACGACAAGTCCCACACATCGAAAACCACCACTGATACAACAGGAGGCGTACGCGCGTTACCGTTGCCTTCCCCCCTCCTTCCCCAAACCCCACAGACCACCAGAGAACGGGGCGGGGCGCTGTGGAGGAGGAGAGGATGCCGCGGCTTTGATACAAGTACAAAACAAGATGGACAAGTGGCAGATATGAGCTGCGCAGAAGAAGGCGGGAAAGAGGGGGGGGGGAAGATGGGAGGAGGAGGGGCGCATCACCACACGGCGAGCGCGAAAAGAAAAAGACGAGGGTTGGCGGAAGAGAGAAAGAACAAACAATGAGGAGGTGACAGAGGAGACCAAAGCACAAGTAGATGAGGCACATGCCAACACATCGAGGGGGATGTGTCAAGACAGATATTCCGCCCTTCGCTATCGCATCCCACGTCACCCTTCACATCCGGCACTGCGCCTTGCTGTCATCTTTCCCTCATCTTTTCCCTCTCCCTTCGCTGTGTGTTTCTTTCTTCTGGTGTGGACATCCCGCCGCTGGCACCCTCGCCTTCCACGTTGCGAGTTGTATACCCATATAATGCGGAAACGTCTCACTTTGATTCTTCGCGTGTGCGTGTGCGCTCTGGCGAAGAGCAGGACAGGCAACACCACTCGAAAGAGACGCACGGCAACACTGCCAGCCAGTCTCTGGTGTGAGGGCGGATGGTCGGCCGTGTACTCCTCCCTCCTGGAAAGAGCACACATGCCCTGACGCGCCAGCAACAACAATACACACACACACACACTGCAAAGGAAAGATGAGGTCGGTGCCATGTCGAGAACACACCAGCGACATCACCAACCGAAGCGCGAAGGGAGAAGAAAGCGAGGAGAAGTGAGAGCAGGAGGATGAAAGAGAGAAGCGAGAAAGTCTATTCGAGAAGTATTCAGGTCGCGCATACGCGCGTACGAAAGCGGCGCATCCCCTCCTCATGCACTCGCAGGCGCCCATGCGATGAACAGAAGAGGAAGCGCCGTCGTGTCCTGTGAATTCCCGTGCGCCGCGGCAGGTCGTAATAATGCGAGGAAAGCGGAGGTGGACAGAAAAAAAATGAGAAGCTTTCTACATATGCATATCCATATCCATATCCATACACATACACATACACATATAGATATATGTATATATATATATATATGGTAAGATACAGATACACGCCTGATGGAGACGCTGACAGGCAACGGAGGAAAAAAAAAGACAGAGAAAGAGAAGGGGAAAGCACGTGACACACCGCGGCAGCGTGCGCCTTACGGCTCCCCTCCCGGAGAGGCACAATCAGCGAAGCGAAGGAGAAAAAGAAGGGGGAGGAGAGGGGGAGGGGGACGGGGAGGGGAGGAGAGGGAGACGGAGAGGGGGAGGGG
>KE537453.1:105678-145039 GCA_000441995.1 Leishmania turanica
TGTTGAGCAGAGCCGTGTCAATGCAGGTCGACATCTCCGTCCAAAATGTTGGCCGAAGCACCTTCGTGGGCAACATGTACATCACATATCCCACACACGTGCTCAGACGAGGAGGCCGTCGAGACGTGATCGAGGAAGGAGACACGGAAACCAAAACAACAAACAAAAAAAAAGAAGGTGAAGGCGTGCGGAAGAGGCTCAGCGTAGAACGTAACAGGTAAGCCACCCGCCGAACATTGTGTGTGTGTGGGGGGGGGAGGGCAAAAAACACACAACTAAATAAAACAGAAATGAAAAGAGAGATGAGGAAGAAGTTGAGCAGCGTCCGGTGGCGACGTACCCGATCGGCAGTGACAGCACAGACATGGCCACTCCCATCACCAAAGCAAAATAGAAAGAAGGGGGGGGGAGCAAGGTCTGCCATACCACGATGGTAGCCGCCGTCACTCCTTACTACCAACAGACCAGTGAAGTGCTAGATACTCAGGCATTTTACAACACCTCGCATCGTTTTTTTTTTATCGCTGGTATACTGGTGATGCTTCGGGTCTCCGCCATCCCGGTGGAGGAAGTCAGAGAGAGAGAGAGGGAGAGGGAGGGAGAGCACAAACACCAAGCAACACAACAGAAGAAGGCGCACCATCGTAAAACAAGACACAGACACAAAAAGCAAAAAACAAAGCAGAAAATAAGTAAAAGAAAACCAACCGCACCGAAACCGCACGCGCGCATGCACCAGCCTCGCGCAGGTGTCACAGCAGACAGCCAGGGGGAGGGCCCATGCAGACGTCTATGGGGCTCTGCGACAGGTACACGAGACTCTCCCTGCAGCACAAAGACAAGCCCGTGATTGAGGAAAAAAAAACAGAAGGAGACAAGGCAACAGAAGCCGAGAGCAAACTCATGGCACGGGGCAACAACGAAGGGAGGGAGAGAGAGAGACATCCAAAACGACCCTTCCGGCCGGCCCTCGATGAGAAGGCACGACGCACTTCTCTCCCCACCTCCATTACCATCGAGCGACGACGGTTTCACTCCATTAGCTGTTTGTCAATTTAACAAAATAAAAAAAACAGTTAAATCTCTCCATAGATGGAGCTGGCCGTGCCCCACACGACGCCGACGACACCGACAATCAGCAAAAAGTACGTGGACAGGTAGTGGANCACACACACACACACAGAGAAGCCGTGAAGACCCAAAGCAGAGGAGGAAGGACCGGCACCCCAATATGGATGCCTCACACCCAAGACGGTGACCACCCAAACAGACAGGCGAAAGAAACGGAGCCGACAATATACGCAGGGGGAAAAACAGAGATGTCATCACGAGAGAGGGCAGAGGGGGGGAGGGAGGGAGGGACAGGCACACCGCCAGCACTTGCACAACAAAGAGAGAGAGAGAGACAGTAACCAAACCGCCCGGCATACGCCGGCACATGGAGCTGCTGCGGCATCAGGGGAGGAGGAAGAGGGAGGGGGTGGGCGCCGTCGATGGAGTACCGGCAAAAAAAAATGAAAACGGAAAAAACGGCGAAGCAGAGAGCACGCCTTACACATGATACCAAGCAAACACGTGACACCATTCGTGTCGTTTGAGTCGGCAAGTGAAGGAGGGGAAGCGCGTGGCGGCCGAGGTCGCTCGACTGAGACCGTCCATCGAGGTGAAACAAAGGAGGACAGCACGAAAACAACCAAAAAAAGGGAGCCTGTCAACGCCACCCTAGGATACACACAATGTAGGGTTTATTTATATATACGCATGTACCGCCCTCCCGTCCTCCTCTAAACGCACAGACACACCCACGAGCAGCCGCCCAAGAAGGGTATCGCCACACATCTCAGTGGGGACAATATGAGGCGCAAACTCGCAAACACTCGCACACACAAGTATCTCACGAGGCTTCGTGAGACACACGAGTTGCAGAGAAAACGCCTTTACACCGGCGTAACCCCCGTTGACCGGGTAGTCTCGCTGCCCTTCTCGGTTGCACCCTAAAGAAAACAAAACAGCATCGCCGTCAGCGCGCAGTGGAATACCATTCGTAACAACAAAAAATAAATCACGACAGCAACAGCGGTGCACGCATACACGCAGCTTCCAGGTCACCTTCTAGTCAGAGAGCGTCTCCCTTGACGGCTTTCGCCCGGTGCCTGCGAGACATACACACCATCCACCACTAGCAGAGTAGAAAGTTCCCCGATCGCCACTAAATCTCTCCATAGATGGAGCTGGCCGTGCCCCACACGACGCCGACGACACCGACAATCAGCAAAAAGTACGTGGACAGGTAGTGGAACCACCCAACCGACGACAGCGACCAGTTGCCGGAGTACATGACCATGAAGGAGGGGTAGATGAAGCCGATGAAGCCGCCAGAGAAGCCGCCAACAAGGCCGAAGACGACGTTGATGCTCGGGATGAACAGACCAGCCACGAGCGACAGCAGCGCCATGAAGCCGCACACGCACGCGTTCTTCCACCACGGAAACATGTGCACGTCCACGCGGACGCAGTGGTAGATGGCATCACGAACCGGGATCATGTGCAGACCAAACCCAACGCACAGCTTGAACAGGATACCCACGTAGCCGATGCCCATCATGACGTCCTTCACCGGGGTGTACTTCTTCAGCGCCGAACCGGTCATCTCGGCTCCGAAGTCCAGGTAGCCAAAGAGGCCGGCGAAGAGGTACAGCACAAACACGATACCGACAGAGATGGTGGCACCCAGCGTGAGGCGCAGCGGCGTGGGGTTGCTCATTTCTTCATAGCTCTCATACGCGTTCAGCTGCGATAGGAAGGCGAAGATGAACGTGGACATCGCGGAAACGGCGGTGTTGCCCGTCGTGAACATCCTGATCTCCGGGCGCGGATCCGCGCGCAGGCCGTTCTGTGCGCTGTGCACTACCATCGCAATCACAAAATACACTATGAACACAATCGCCACGCAGGAGAAGTAGCGCAGCGAGTTGATCTCCTTCGGCAGGCACAGCGGCAGCATGGCCACGAGCCACACGAGGAAGGTGAGAAGGCGCTGGCCCCAGATGTTCAGCAAGAACGCCGGCGTGTTGTCCGCGTCCTCGAGGAAGGCCGTCAGCACATCCTTCACGGAGATGACGTACGACACCTCCCCGCCAAAACTGAGAAACCACATGCAGAAGGCGAGGAAGTAGTCCGCGCCGGGGCCGAGGAGCGTGCGCACGATCTGCTCGTAGTTGCGCAGACCAGTCTTGGTGCCCACCTGGCCCAGCAGGTAGTAGGAGTAGATGGTGAGGTAGGCAATCATGAGCATGTAGATGATGGCCATTACAAGACCGGAGGCGTTGAAGGCGTAGGGCAGCGCAATAATGCCGGCACCAATGGAGGAGCTGGCCAGGTTGAGGCCCGTGGAAACCAGGCCGCCGTAGGGCACCAAGTAGTCGAAGTACTTCTGGAACACATTCGCGGGGACGAGGCGGCGAGCCACGCGATCAGCCCGGATCTTGTCCTGCAACTCGATCTGGCGCTTCGGGTCGTACCGCGAGAAGTCGTATGGGTCCGGCGCCTCGGCGGAGGACGTCTCCTCCGCCCCCCGCACACATTTCGCGTCGTATCCCTGCGCTACTTCCATGTCGAACTCAAAGTTCAGGTCGGATGTGTGGTTATGTCCTCGGTGCCGAGCAGTGCAGGACTCGCTCTTGGACGGAGTATGCGATGCTGTGTGGGTCGAGATGCTCGCTGTGGTGATGGGCACGTACGGGTGTGGTGGGCGAGAGGCCGGAATGCGTGGACACTGAGGTGCTCCCAATTCAGGGGTGAAGAGAAGGACACGTTTTGGCGGTCTCGTCTGCTGGGCTGTGCTGTCGGCAGTGTGGGTGTTCTACGCAGATGTTTCACAGACGGTGTGGCGGGCCGGCAGAGGGTAGAGGCGGAGTGTGCGTGTCTGGACGTGTGTGCGCGTCTCGCTTGATCTCGGCATGAGAGCAGAAGGAGAAGGAAGCGCACGTGTCTTCGGTAAACACGGATGGTGGAGGGCGAAGGAGGCTGTTAGAGTGGATGCTTAGTGAAGTTAGTAGTGGTGTATGTGGCGGTGAAACAGAATCGCGTTAGTGGTTGTCGAGCATGGGGAGTTTGCGGCAGGCGTGCGCAAACATGTTGGCGCGGAGAAGAGAGGGGGTGGGATCAGAGAGAGAGAGAGAGGTGAATCGGAGGGAAGAGGTAGGAGGAGAAGGCGTGGAGAAACGCCGGCGCCCCAGACATGCATAGTGCCTGTGAAGAAAGGTGGTGGCGGTGGTGGTGTCCATCGAACTTACACGTCATTGGGACGGTGGTGATTTCCAAAGAAAAGAGCTGTGCGAAGCGACGTGGCATGGGCAAGTCGCGTGATACAGGCGTCACCAAACGGCACCCAACGGTGCGTGCGCCCCCGGCCTCTCCACCCCGCCAGGGATGGTTGGCAGGTTGCGGGTCCACGACATACCCCTGCAAACCCCGTCCGCGCTGCGAAGAGCAATACAGGGAGGTCGCCTTGAGTATTTACAGGCGTCAGAGCCGCACAAGAGCCCTCCAGCACTGCGTCTTCCGTGAAACCTCTTACAAGCGTGCAGGTATTTTGTAAGCCGTAGAATGGAGATAAACCACAGCGATGCACCTCCGTGCGACCGTGTTCGTGTGTATATGAGGGGCAGGGGCGTATATGATGGGCGAAACGTGCGCGAGTACGCGCTTATGGATGGACCGATATGTGGCACCTCTGGTAAAGAGAAAAGTAACAACTGTGAGTTGGGGGAGGGAGAAGATGCCACGTCATTGGCTTCTGCTTCTGTTGGGTCTGCTCACCTAGCATGCAAACGCAATCTGCGAGCACTCGCTACCTGCCGGCTTGGATGCATCACAGCTGCTGTACGCTTCACACCTTGTGAGTCTGCCGGTACGTCTGCTGAGCTACCGTCCCATTGGCGATGGCAGGTGTGCGTGCACAAGTCGCGGTGTCTGTGCTGATAGGCACACACACACACACACTGCTCTCTCTTTCTTCCTCCATGTAGTCCCTCTTGAGATGCGCTTGGGCACGTGGACGATAGAGTGTCCGTCTCACTACGTGAATGTGCAGGCGACGCACACCTGGAAAACGAAGTGAGGGGGAGAGGGGGGGGGTGCACGAGAAACGCGCCCAAAAGTGCGCGTGCGAAGACGCCGCTTCGTCGACACTGAAGGAGAGCTGAGACGAGATGTTTAGGAAGGTCACCCTCACCAACAAGTGCTGCGAACAAGAAGAAACGAAGGCCGTCGCTGACACGTAGCACCAAGGTGCACAGCACACCCACGCGCCGACTCACCCGCTCAGACACACGTGCACGCATCGAAGACAATCGGCGAAAGGGGAAGGAGGGCATGCACATGGGAAGCAGCACTGCAGATGGGCTCATGAGCCAGTGAGTGTTGTGCGGGAGGGGCAGGAGGCTCGCAGTGAGAGGGCGGAGGCCAAGAAAGAGGTGGCACAACACAAGTAGAGTAGAATAAACGTGAAATAAGACAAACCTGGGAAAACACATGCAGTTGGTCCATCAGAGAGGAGTAGGCGGGAGGGGGGGGAGAAGGTCTCAGCGACAGACGCTCGTGGCTCGACGGAAGTAAGACACCGGAAAGACATGTGCGTCTGTGTGAGGGAGAGAGAGAGATATATATACAACGAAACATGAAAAGGTGGGAGGGAGGGAGGGAGGGAGGGCGAGGAGGCGCCACGGGAATGGCACCCCAACATAAAAGAGTTCGAATGAAAGAGGGGAGGAGAGGGGAGGGGAGGGGCGCTGAAAACTACAAGGAACACATACATACACACGCACACACACAAAACTGCGCAAGAGAGGGCCGGTTGGGCAGGCGGGGCGCATTTCGTTCTTGAGTTTCACCTTGTCCTCCGCGCTCGCCTTTCTCCCTTCCTGACAGATGGGGAGGGGAGAGAAGGAGAGAGCAAGACGGACATGAAAAGAAGGCACTTCTGTCTATCCTCGCAAGCAAGCTGTGGACGCCACCATAAACACGTGTTGTCGCTGCGCACACCTTCCACACACTCCTTTGAACGACGAGGGAGGGGGCAGGAGGGGTGAGGAAAAATGAAGGAGCAGCCGCGTTCTTGGAAGTGTACAACACGGTGGGTCATTATCGGTTGATTGCTCGCGTTATATGGCCGCCGCGAAAACAACAAAACAAAAGAAGAACAAGGGAGGCAACGCTGCGCTGACATGTGCGCGATCACTCGTCTGTGTAAGTGTGCGGTCGTGGCGGCGAAGCACCAGCTCACAGGCGTGAGGGAGGCGAGGGGGGGGCGGTGGTGCGCTTCTTTTCGCTCCTGAGTCCGGGGAGAGGGAGAGAGTGAGCAGAGCAAACACTTCGCAGGGACAAGAGGCGTGAGAGAAAACACAACGAAGTGAAAACATGCATATGCGTGCATGCATGTGCGCGGTGAAAGATCCCCGCCCCTCACGCCGGGCTGAACGTCCGCTCGCACATGCATATCGAGCAACAGTCTACACGGGGATGCGCGGCACATACAGGGAGAGAGCGGAGTCAATCAGACTTCCGGATGATCCTGAAATGTCCAGGCAAGAGGGAGGAGGGGGAGGGGGTATGCAAGGAAGCACACGAGGTGCCTGTCAGCGAGGTGCAGTGCGGGTGGGGCAGAAGACGGTGATGGGAGCCCTCGCTGCCTTTCTCACGCAAACCACATTACGGGCGTTGAATTAGTGAAGAGGTAAGAGAGAGAGTGAATGGAGGCCAGGCCTTGAAGGGCATGGTGGCAGTGCAACACCGCTCAACGCTCACCGCATCGTGCGCTGCTGCCGTTGCACCAATGCGCCCACACAAGTGCCAACCAGGGGCGATCAGCTGCCCTGAGCACCAACGGCCACTACTTCGCTCCCTCCTCCCACCCCGTCGCGACCATCCATCCTTGCGCCGTTGCAGCCTCTGCACCTTCCCTCCCCTCCTCCTCTCTGGGACCATGGGCCATCCTGCGTGCCTGCATCGTTATGTCGATTGGCAAACAACGAAGAAAACAAATGACAACAAGGGGGAGGGGGAGGGGGGAAAGATCGAGATCGAGATCGAGAGAGGGAAGGGGGGGGGGAATCATTTAAAACGAAGAAGGAAGAAACGACGGTGCACTCGGTGGAGAGCGCACGCTGCAGGGATACGCAGCGAGAGACGCGTGTGTGCGAGTTCGTGTGTGTGTGCCGGCGACAACGAAAAGGAGCAGGCCGAGAATAAAGTGAGGCGCGTCGCGGAAGACACGCCCACGCGCGTCAGGGATAGCCCGCTTAGCCGCGCTGTGCCATGACCTCGTCGAAAATCGCGGCGCTGGTACCCCACACTACAGCTATAACGCCGGCAAAAAGCAGCAGGTAGGTGCAGACGTAGTGGAAGAAACCAACGCTGGAGAAGGTCCAGTTGCCGGAGTACATGACCATGAGCGCTGGGTAGATGTAGCCGATGAAGCCGCCTGCGAAGCCGCCGACGAGTCCAAAGACGACGTTGATGCGAGGCACGAAGAGACCGCAGATGAGCGACAGTGCGGCCATCGACCCGCACACGCACGCGTTCTTCCACCAGGCGATGTCGTGCACGTTCGTCTGGCACACGTAGTAGATGGCATCACGAACCGGGATCATGTGCAGGCCGTAGCCGACGCACAGCTTCAACATGAGGCCGCCGTAGCCGACGCCCATCATGGTATCCTTGATGGGGTTGTACTGCTTCAGCGCCGAGCCGGTGACCTTCGGGCCGAAGTCCAGGTAGCCGAAGAGACCAGCAAAGAAGTACAGCACAAAGCAAATGCAAACCCCAATCGCGGACGCGACCGACATGCGGCGCACCGAAAACTTGTGCATCTCACCCGCCACCTCCATCGCGTTGAGCTGCGAGATGAAGGCGAAGAGAAAAGTGGCCAGGCCACCGATGGCGGTGTTGCCCTGGTTGAAGAGCTTCACAGCAGGGCGGGGGTTCTCTTGGAGGCCGTTCACGCCGCTGTGTATCACCATGGCGATGGCAAAGTAAACGACGAAGCAGATCGCGACGCAGGAGAAGTAGCGCAGCGAGTTGATCTCCTTCGGCAGGCACAGCGGCAGCATGGCCACGAGCCACAGCACAAACGTCATGACACGCTGACCGGAGAGCGTCTGGAGGTACGCCGGCGCCGTCTCCGACGCATCCAGGAACGCCGTCAGCACATCCTTCAGCGAAATCGCGTACGACACCTCCGCACCAAAGCTGAGAAACCAGAGGCAGAAGGCGAGAAAGTAGCCCGCGCCGGGGCCCATCAGCGTGCGCACAATCTGCTCGTAGTTGCGCAGTCCCGTTTTCTTCGCGACGATGGCGAGGAGTATGTATGAGTACACGGTCAGGTAGGCGATGACCACCATGTAGATCATGGCCACGATAATGCCTGCGGCGTTGAAGGCGGAGGGCAGCGCGATAATACCCGCGCCAATGCAAGAGCTGGCGAGGTTGATTCCAGAGGCCACGACACCGCCATAGGGGAGGATGTAACTGAACCACCTCTGAAAGAAATTGAGCTCCGTGCGACGGCGTTGCACCCGCTCCGCCCGCTCGCGGTCCATACGGGCGATGCGCTGTTCTGGGCTGTTGACTGAGAAGTCGAACGGGTCCACTCCTTTCTTCGAGTCTTCCGAGGTGGATGCCCCCTTCCTTCGCGGGCCCTCTGCCTCAGCAGTGTACGCCTGCTCCTCGAGAAGCTCCGCGCCGTCTCTGTTCGGGGAGTCGTACTCCCACTCGTACTCGTGCGTGGTTTCATTTGGGTAAGACATCGCCGACTTTCCTGTGGCAGCGGTGGCCATTGCTGTGTGTGTGTGCGTGCGTGAGTGTGTGCAGGGTGGGGTCCTGGCGTGCCTCTAGCGGAACGCCGTTGCTGCGAGAGAGAGAGAGAGAGGGGGGATCTTGGCCTGCAAGTCTGTGATGGTATTTCGTTGTTACTTATTCGAGCGCTGATCTCCATGACCTTGTTTACTAGCGGAGAGAGCAGAGGAGGTGTTCGGACGCGCGCAAATATATCTCTCGATGGAAGAGGTGGAAACGTGGAGACGGAAGAGTTCAAAGACATCATCATCATGGGCAGTGATACCCTTGCGTCTCTGGACAGAAGGGGCCAAGAAAGAGAGCAGCACCACACCGAGAAGCGGTGGCACGAGCGAGAGGCCGCGCGCGTCGCCACACGGTCGGGAAAGTGCTGGAATGAAAGCAGAGAGGGGCAGGGGGAGAGAGCTTCCTCTCGTGTGCCCATTTGCTCTCCTCCCAATCTGCTCGCTCCTGGTGATGCGAGGGCACCGCAGCGTGCTAGCTCAGGGCCCAGTGCGGTCACCCGGTGGGAAAGACAGGCAGTCCCTACCTTATCCCCTGCAACATGGCAAACCACCTCTGGTGATGACAGGGCCCGGCACCTACAATGTAGTGTGTATGTGGGGGGGGGTTCGAGCGGTGTATCGCTGCTGATGTTGGCGGTCAGGACCTGGATGACGTTGCATCGGAGCGCCCTGCGAGTAAACAGGCTTGTGCCATCCATAGGATTAGGCAGAGTGTCCGCGCGACTCGAAGGTATATGTTAACCCCGGCCCTTGCACTGCCAACTCGTGTGGAGAGCCTGGGCCACCCCAGAGATAGAGATGCACAAGGGGTAGCGACCGGCACGTGTGGAGAATGGGGGCTGTGAGGCGATACCTGCAAGGCGGCCGTGGTGGGTAGAGTTCGAGGCAGAGGCCGTGCCCACATGAACGAGGCGGCGCACTGCTGTAACACGTGTCTACGGCCGCTATGCGCCACGCGATGGGCCCCTCGAGCGCAGGGCGGGGGTGGGCTGGAGCGGGCCTTAGGCTGTACGGCAGAGGATGAACACGCTGAATAGAAAAACAGACACACCGTACGCTGTAGTGTGTGCGACGACGGTACTGACAGCTCTGTAGCCGTCGATGAACATGCAAGTGAGAAGTAGATACGAACACAGGGAGGGGGCGATCAAGACTTCGTTCTGGACAGTGTGGCAGCGAGAGAAAGCGACGCGAGTCAAAGAGGGCGGACAACGCGTACGCCATGCCTTCTGCTCCGCCGCGACTGCACGCCGTGGCATTCAGACATGCATCGCCACGCCATCAGGCGGACATACGCCTGGCAGCTAGGAGACACAGAACTCAGCCACAAAAGCGCGCACCGTGTGTCAGAAGATGTACATCCGCTTGAGCGATGCAAGTCGGGACGCGGGGTGGCTCATCTCGTTCAGGGTCTCCCGCAGAGACTCGACGTCCAGGGAGGGAGGCGCTGCTGCATCACGCACCGCGGCGTCAACGCCCCCCGTCGAGCTATCGTCCCCGCTAAGGGCGGTTGCCGCAGGCATAGTGTCAGCCGGGGTCGACGAGGACGTCCCGTCAAGTCCACTGCTGCCGTCGCTGTTCCGCCCGCATCTCAGAATGGCCACAGCCAGCAGTAGTTCCAGCCCTAGCGCGTACCCGTCCGCCTGCATGCCTGCTGCGGAATATGTCGGCAGCAAGTTGTGGATATCATTGCCAAAGCTGCCCTGCAGCTCGGAGCAGATACGCGCAAATGAGATGGCAACGCGCTGGTGCTGGCGGCGCTTCTGGATGTTCGCCTCGCTCTGTGTCTTGGCTAGCTGCAGGCCCGACATGATCTCCCCCTTGGTCATGTCGGGCGGGTACTCCTGCTTGAGCACTGCCAGACTCACCATAGTGAAGAGAAACTCCTGCAGCGGCGCCTCCACGTTCTTCAGGCACGTCGCTGCGGCCAGCTTGTACTGCGCGATGCTCTCGCTGGGCAGCACACCGGAGCGCTGCGTATCGTACGGGATGTAGACCTTTGCCTTGCTCGCCTCAATATACCGCTCCACAATAGTGCGCGTCGCCACGGCACCGCCGGCGCCGTTCGTGCGCAGCTGATCGGCGGTGTAGCGCAGTGACTGCTGCACCAGCGTCATGAGCGAGATCGCAGCCTGCACATCCGCGCCGGCGTCCCCGCGAGCCTGCAAGAGCCTCTCCATCGTTGGCGGCTCGTCTGCTCTCTCGTCGGCATGCCTCGGTGGGGGGAAGACGTAGAAGAGCCAATTGCGGCGGTGCAGCTCGCGGTACTGCAGCACCGCCGAAAAAAGCAGCCGGTACCACTCCGCCGTCTCATCAATGCGGCCACCCGGCACGAGCAGACCGTAGTGCTGGATGAACTCCGCGATGGAGATGCCCACCTTGGCCTCGATGTAGGCGCGGAACAGCGGTGTGAGCTGCGCCCACAGCTGGCGTGCTCTCACGTGGAGCTGCGCCTCGAAGGTGCAGCGATCTGTCTGCGGAGGCCACGTCAGGAGAAGGCGGCGCACCACCCGCTTCTTGCGTTCGTCTACTGCAATCAAGTCATCCCAGTTCTCCACAAACTCGATAGCGCCGGCCTGAGCAGAGAGAAGGACATTGTCGGGAGAGGTGCAGTCTAGCCGGAACGCCAGCCGCCGCGGGTTCACAGCAAACAGGTCTACGACTGCGTGAACTGCCGCCTCCTTCTTGCCCGTGAGCGAGGCGGCGGCGGCATCAGCACTGCGGTGGCGCGCCGTCGGCCCCGCCGCGTACCAGTCCAACAACGGAAAGGGCAACGTCTGTCGCGTCTGTGGGAAGAGGTTCAGCATGAAGTGGCTGCAGCGGCGCAGCTGGGTGGCCAGCTCCTCTTCCTCTGCTGGCAGCACTGCACCCAGTCGCAGTGCCTCCAAGAGGTGCTCCAGCTTTGGCACCAGCTCCACGCAGCGGCAGCGGAAGGAGATCCAGTCACGGAGACATGCATCCTGCTGCTCTGCGATGGCGCCGCCACCGCCCTGGCCCTGCGCAAACGCCTTGCGCAACACCGCCGAGTATGAGAACTCCTCGATCGAGTTGAGGTGCACCCAGTACAGCCCCCCCCTCGTGATGGTAGCGTCGGAAAAGTCCTCCATGGATTCACCCGGCTCGCTAACGCACTCGAAGAGCTCAGAGCTTGACACGTGGTTAAGGAGCGATGGCGAGGCCGTCGGCAGTGACGCGAACGACGTGTTGCAGGCGATGGCAGTGGTGCCGTTTGTGGGCGACGTGAGAGGCAAACCTTCTCGGCCTGGCCAGACGGCGCTCTGAACTGTAATCCTCCGCCTTTCCGCATCCACCGACACGGCGCAAGGGTCCTGCATGATGGCGAAGTCGAGCGTCTCCTCGCTGGCCGTCGTGGGCATGGCCGACGGAAAAGTGGAGATGCCTCGGTACGCCTCCGTATCTCTCATGACGGCTGAGCCGTTGGAAGGGTATGTGGGGCTGCCGTGCCCTGCGGCCGCGCCGTCACCTGCTAGAGCGACGGGCGCGCCATCCTTGTCGACGCCGAACTCCTCCATCACCTCCATCTCTTTGATGGAGATGCCCTTGTTGAGGGCCCTGATGCAGCGGTCAAAGTAGGACTCGATGGTCGTCGCGAAGCGCTCGTAGTTTGGCGGATGGTCGCAGTCGTTGCGCCCGCCCATCTCGACCGGCAGCACGTTCGCGTCGATGTGCTTCAGCAGCTCGCCCTTCCTGATGTCACTCGCGGAGAGGAGAAAGATGCATTCGCTGATCGCTTTGGGCAGCTGCCGTAGCAGCGGCTTCACCACAAACGTCAGCGCACTACTCATGTTGCAGATGAACATGCGGGAAACGACGCCAGGGAAGAACTTGCTGATGCGCAGTGCCATCTCCTTCTGGAAGATCAGGTCCGTGTTGCGAAGCATCGAAGCGTTTTCTTGATTGATGATCCACGTCACCATCGCCGTCGGGTTCTTTCGGTTGCAGCGCACACACCAGCTGAGGAACATATCCATGTTCGCCTGCCGCTCCGGCCGCTGCTCCGCCTTGGGGCTGTCGCGCGCGGTGTTGAAGTAGAGCACCGAATGCCCTTCTTTATCCCTTCCAATGTACTGCACAATGCCCGCCCGCATCGACTTGCGCAGACTGTCCGTCATCGTGTACTTGGCGAATACCGTGCGCTCCATCTCATCGCGCCGCTCCAGCTTGGCGACCGTCTCCGCAACATCGAATTTTTTGTTGGCGAGGAAGAGATATATCCACCCGTCGAGGTAGCTGTGGTTGATCCCCACCGTCCGCTTCACCTCCTTCAGTGCCGCCACATGTTCACAGGGGCATTGAAACATCCCCGCGTACGCGCGCGCGCACTCCGCCGTGCGTGTGCAACACCACGTGGAAAGCCCAGAAAAGGTTCAGGGGAAGTGCGGTGGCGGCGCACTACGCTGTTCGAGGAGCACCAGTCGTCGTTGATCGGCCGTCGCAGCGAGAGACGGGGGTACCAATGCGACGGGGACCGAGGCACTTTGCACTTTTCCGTCGCCGCTGTCCGTATGTTTCTCTCTCTCTCTCGCCGTGGTCCGCGTGTGAAGGTAACCCCTCCACAGCGCAGTGGTGTGTGTGTGTGTGTGTTTGTGTGTGTGTGTGTGTTTGTGTGTGTGTGTCAGTGCCGCTAAGGCAAGCTGACACACCACCACGTACACACACACGCACGCACGCACGCGCCAAGATGGTCAGTGCTGGCGAGGGCAAGCGAAAAAAAAAAGAAGAGGGAAAAGAGTCGAGTGTACAGCACTTCGCCTTGCCGCTGCTTGTCGACAGCGCATCACACCGTCTCCCTACGATGAGGCGGGCCCGTGAAAACGTGGAGAAAGGATGCGCACGAGAGAGTGCGGCAGCAGCAGCGAGGATGATGGGGCCCTATCGCCGTTTGTCTGCTCCCCTCTCTCTCTCTGTCTCTCTCGGTGTATCTCACGTCTTCGCCTCTTCCCACTCCCACGTGGGGGCTTGTGTGTGTCTTGGCGCTCTACGTTGTGCGGGGAGACGTCGGTGAAATCTCGATGCGTTGGAGGTGTGCAGAGGTCAAAGCAGCAGCAAGTGAGCTCGGCGCGTTGCACAGAGGCGTTCCTTGTTGACTCCTTCTTCGCCACAAAGGGGGGGAGTGAGGGGGCGAGACGATAAAGCGGCTGAAGCAGCCGTGAGCAAAGACGAACGGTGTAGAGCAGCACTGGCGTGTGGCGGAGATCCACAACGCACCGTGCTGAAGTTGTCGTGCGTGTGTATGGTGTGTGTGTGTGAGTGTGTGTGTACGTGCGGGGATGCGCTGGACGCTAGGGCAAGATGGGTTTCTCTCCCTCTCTCTCCCTCCCGCTATGTGTGTGTGTGGGGGGGGGGGCTCGCCAATGCAGTGAGAGTCTCTACAGAGACGAAGAGGAGCCGCACGATGCTAGTGCTGCCATTCACCAGCGTAGCAGAAGTAGCGTCGACTCCACTGGATCTGCTATTCGCCCCTCAATGATCGACCTCCCGAGGGAAAATGAGCCACCACGGAACGCCGTGTCTGTGCCGCTTCAAGGAGGCCAAAACCCAGACAGCAGCAAAGTCGTTCTTTACACACACACACACACAGAGAGAGACGAGTCGGCGACCTGCACGAAACAGACGCCGGCGATGTCGGCGAGAGAGAGAGGGGGGAGGAGGGGGGAGGTAGTAGACGGCGTGGCTGTGGCACACCCATGCCTGTAGGCTGGTGAGGCAAACAGACCACACACATACGCTGCGTGACAGAAATCGGGCGCCCGTAGGACAGCGATGTGCGTGCATCCGGCACGCATGCACGCAAGACAGAAGATCCTCGCTACGGGGGGGGAGGAGGAGGAGGAGGAGGAGGGGGTCAACAGGGCATATTACGAGAGCAGGATAGCGCTGCACAGCACGGAGAGTTACAGGGGCGGGAGGGTCTTGCTTTACTGCTGTAAAATCCATTGATTGCGTGTGAAGGGCAAAGAGGAGAAAGCCGGCATGCGCAGCGCATGGGAGCGGCACTCATCCACCGCGTATCAACGGCCGCAATCGCATCCGACGGTGCCCAATCAGAGTGTCGCGGCGAGGTCGTCCGCAGAGAACTCAAGCGCTGCTGCCGCGAATCGACTTGCGATAGGGAGCGAGGCCTCCACTCTGTCATTGTGGCCCGTCACGGTGACTTTCGCAGATGCAGCGGCCATCGTCGTCCGCTCAATCGCCTGCACCACAGCGTAGCGCACGAGTGGTGGTACGAGGAAGGGGTGTGCGTGGCAGACATGGGCAAGAAGATCGAGGCCCCTTGCGGTCCTGGAACCGCCACGGCCCCGCTGATGCACCGCCTCCACCGCTCGTGAAAACGACTCCGGTGCCACGCCAAACGGCTCGTACAGCCCCTCAAAAGAGGTAAGAAGCCCCAAGAGCGCGTCTGCCTGGCCCTCCACCTCCAGCAGTCGAATATAGGCTGCCAATGTGCTGCTGGTGTGCACGACCATCTTGCCGGATACGTGCACGTGCTGGAGGCGCTTCCACAGAGTACGGGCCTCGGCGCGGCTCTCTGCCGTTCCCTCCCGCAGAAGCGCGATCATGACCGCTGCCGTGGTGGCAGGCGTTTCTCTCACCTTGTAGGCGCGCAAATTCTTCTCATAAACCTCTTTGGCGTGGCTGCCCGGGCTGCAGGCGAGGTATGCGTTCCACACGTGCGTACTGGAGAGAAGCGAGTCGGCATGGCGCGTGCAGGCCTTGTCCGTGATGCGATCTGTCGCCTCTTGCATCTCCGCCAAGGAGGCGCCACAGCGGTGCAGCGCCCGAAGATACTCACCCCACGCTACGGCAGGCATGTACGCTGGCCCGCAAGCGAGCGCAGGTGCAGATGGTGACGGAGAGGGACGAGACCGATGCAGGCAGAAACGCTCCGCCAGGGACCTCATTTTCGCTGTTTCACTTCCGGGAAACCGGCCGCCGTTGAGCCTGTGCAAACCCATCACCGACAGCAGCGGTGCCGACACGACAGGGTCCCAGCGAGGCGAGAAGGCAGCCGTAGTGCCGTTGCTCTTCGCGCCGTTATCGTCGAGAGATCGGCCTGCGTGCGTGAAACATGCGATCGCGCTAGTATCCGCTTCCTCAAATGGCTTGTGCAGTGCCACACACACCTTATCCAGCTCGTCCAAGGACGGTGCAGTGAAGGAGGGCCTCAAGCTACTGCAGCGCACAGTCTCCAGGAACAGCGCGATGATGTGCGAGCGGTCCTCGTGCACAGCCTTCATCAACTCAGACGAGCCCATACCGGACAGCGCGACCAGTGTCGACCATCGCTGCACCAGAGACACCACAATGGCGGAGGCTGTGTGCCAGTCCCTGAAGGTGCTGAGACACAGAACGGCGTAGAGGGCAACGGCTCGCTGCAGCTCATGTGAGTAATGAAGGGCACGCAGAGCCGCCGAGAGAAGAGACGCTAGTCGATCACAGGTCTCCGGACCCGGAATCCGCTGGAAGCGCTCGGATTTTAAGTAGACCATTAAGCGCTGCGCTGGCGCAGGAAGCCGCGGCGGCAGCATCCGCTCGATCACCTCCGGCGAGAGGGATGGTGGCGTGCGGGCTTCGCGGATCACGCAGTGCCGCATCACATCAGCCGAGCGCAGGCGCTGTCGCAGACGCGTGTCTCCACCATTCGTGCTGCGCCACGCACCAAACATGATGCGAGGAGTGTGCGGGAGAGAGCTGATGCTCAGCCTAGTGGTGTTGTCAGCGGACAACGCCTCAGCGCTTGAGCGGGCCAACCTTGCCGGGGAGCCATGAGTAGCATAACGCGCGTCCAGCTCCTGCGCCAGGGTCGTCAGTTCCTGGGCGGCGGTAAGTGCCGTCGCGGGGGTTTTCTCGATGTGCTGGGCACTGGCAGACGTGGACACGACGTGCTGATGCACCAGCGCTGCACTGTGCGCCTCGAGAAAAGCACTGATGTACTGCTCCTTGTGGTAGGGGTTTGTTATCGCTTTCGTCTCCCGCAGGCGGCGGGTCTCAGCATGCGCTACTCGTCGAGCTGTCCTGCGCAACTCGAGCGACGGCGCATCGAGCACATACCCAGCGAGGAGATGACACGTGTGCCGCATGACCGGTGAAGAGCAGTCTTTCGCGTGAACACACACGCACACACACACACACACACACACACAGACGCAAAAAGTGGCAGGGACGCGTGCACGCCACGGAGAGGAGAGGAAGGAGGACAGCGAAAGAGAAGCGATAGGATCGACTTACCCAAGACACCACAACGCATTGGTCACCTGCGCAGCCGAGCGTGTTCTCAACGATGGGGTATCTGTGCAGATGTGTATGTGCGTGTATCTGTGGAGCGGGGAGGTGGACACCGGTTGTTGTGCGTTGCCGCCGTCTACTTCAACAGTCCCCATCGCATACAGCGAGTTCTGCGGCTATGAGAACAAAAACAACACAAAAGAGGAGGGGAGGAGAGGCGAAACAACCACAGCGGCTCGCGAATGAGCACGTGCACCGGAGCGCACACGACAGACAGAGGCAGGAGGGGGGGAGGGCGAGAGAGACACGCGAGGAGACGACGACGGCAAAGATTAGCGGAGAGCCAATACAAAACGACGGAGTCAGCGAGACGGGGACACATCCGTCCGATGAGCCTACGTAGCCCATCCCTCCCCTATTTGCACACGCGTGCATCACAGGGCCAGCTGCCTCCACAAAGTCAGTAGGTCCCGCAGCCCCTTTCGTTGCTCGTCGCCTCCTGACTACAACCCCAGCACCTCTCGCAGCTCCTCCAGCTCTCGCTGATGAGACGCCATGAACTCAGTCTCGCGCTTCAGCTCCGCAATGCTGACACGAAGGCGGGTAAGTCGGCGACGACGACACGTGTGCTCAGGGCCCTCTGAGGTGCTCCAGATGAAGCCGTGATCGCCTCGCAGCTCTTCCTCTCTGGACGGCCAGCGCGTGGCGTAGGCCCACGGCCCCACTTCCCAGTCCTTCAGTTCCTTCACGAGACTCCTGACACGGTTTGTAGAGCTTCGCGCAAAACCGTGTTCGTTGGACCACGCCCTCGCCTCCGAGGCATCGGCCCACCGCCACTCCGACGCCGCGGCCGCAGCGGGGTCTCTTACGGCAGTGCGGTTGAGCTGCTGCAGGTCGACGGCATGCCCGTCTTGCGCGTCGTCGTAGGGGAAGGTGGCGTGCAGCCGCCATGCTGCATCCTTGGCAGATGCCCGCTCTTCGTTCTGGAAAATGGTCACCATGTCGTAGGGGTGGAGGCTCGCCAAGTCCCTGGCCTGCCGCAGGCGCAGGTCCTCCAGCTCCAACTGGTACTTGTCTCGCTCCTGAACGTCCAGCACGTGTTGCGGCACTTGTAGGGTCGCAAAGTACGAGCTGAAGTCGAAACAGTTGCCGTAGCTCGCTGTTGCGGCGCGCCTGTGCACGACAGCGTTGTACTGCGAGAGAAAGCCCATCGAGTGCACGCCGTCCTCCACGTCTGCTGGTCGGCAGAGGGTCAAGCGTGGCCTGACTGTCCCGCGGCTGTGCTTCGACGCATCAGGCGAGATGGAACCGGTCTCGCCCCTTCGTGAAAGAGAGCCTGCGCGGCCGTCCTCCTCGTCGGCCGCCTCCCGCTGCCGCAGCTCGTCCAGCTCCACCGAGAAGCGGATGTACAGATCATTGTGCCCATCCTTCCATGCGTAGAGCAACGCGTTGCGTTCCAGCGACTCCTCCACTTCGGCGACGCGGCGCAGCGCATACTGCCACTGTGACGCGGTCGTGGCGGGCTCGTGTTGTGCGCCGTGGTCCTCGTCAGCAACGACCCCAGTCTCGGAGGTGCGACTGCCTCTCTGCGCCTTGGACTCTTCCTTCAAAAGCGCTATCTGCGCTGATATGTATGACGCCCGCGCCGCGGCGCCTTCTTCGATGATGACAGTGTGCGCGGCTGCCGCAGAGCTCGCAGGTGCGCCGTCGCCTATGCACTGCGGCTTGTGTGTGCGGCGGTAGCGCGAGCTCCCGGCTCTGCTGCTCTCCGACGAAGAGCCGCGGCGGTAGCGGTGCTGAATGCCGCTGCGTTGACTAGCCGCAGAGACAGCCAGAGGCGAGGGACACGCAGGAGGAGAGCCGATGGCACGATTGCCGGCCTGCTGCATCGGCGGCACAGACAGTGCGATGTCAGGAACTTTCGCGTCGCCCGTCACACTCGACACTGAGTCCTTGAGTGGCGCCTCCACGACGGCCGGCGACGCTGACTCTTCGTGCTCGCCCGACAGATGAAAGAAGGCGGCCATCAGCGGGCGTGTTAAGCTGAAGAAGCGGTACGACTCGCGGCTGCCGGCGGCGGCGGTGGCGGTGGCGGCTGATGACACCGTCGCCGCCGCCTGTGAGGACTGTACCGCTGCGCGGTCGTCTGCTGGAGACGTCTGCGCGTCCGTCGGTGGCGCATTCAGCACTGGTGGGGCTCTGCTGACCCCTCCGCCCGAGGCGTCCAGGTGCAAAAAGTGTGAAGGTGCGGATGGGCCCCAGAGCTGCGTCGAGGCACTCTTGAAATACTGTATCATGCCGCCTGGTCGAGCCTCCTGCGATGTGGCGTGATGGTCTTGGGCAGTCGACGTCGAGGGCAGTAAAGCATCGACTCCGCTCGTAGGGATAGAAGGCCCCGCAGCAAGGTCAGTCCCTTCGCGACCGTCTACCTCGTGCTGCTTGGCGTCGGTGAGGGTACCCACTCGTTCCAGAAATGGTAGCGGTACGCTCAGCAGCGTCTCCTGGTCATCCATGAAGAGCAGCAGGCGATTTGCCGTCCAGTCTGGCACCACAGACAGCACCACTGTCGAGACGGCAGACGCACTCTCACGCGTGCGGCTGCTGTAGGACCTCTGAGGGGCGTACAGCTCCATCAGTACTGTGTACGGAAAAGTAACGGCGTGACGGGCAGCTGAGACGTCGTCGTTGTCGCCATTGTCGTCCGTGACCGTACTGTCCGCGGCTGGTGCCCCAGCACCGTTTGCGGCTGCAGCGGCGGTTGAGCCACTCTCTGCCGCCGGCGACGAGGACGACCGCGAAGCAGGGACGCTGATGTCATCCAGCCAGGCCTCCAGGTCCGTGTCCCTGAACGACTCCGCCGCCGGCTCTTTCCTCGTGGTGCCACTACCTTGATCACCGGCAGGAAATGCGGCAACCAGTGCCGCCTCCCCCAGCGCATCGCGATCCACAGGCATCGGTGCGCTGCCAAGCAGCAGCACTGTGTCATTGTTCGTCACTGCCACCGTGCAAAACCAAGAATTCTCCTCCTCGCTCTCTGTGGCTTTCTCGACGACTAATCGGTGGCGGCCGAGGGGGACCCACTGGAGAAAACATTCCGAGGCGTCACGGCGAGAATCACAGCGGGGGCCGTCGCTGTTGGCGGTGCAGACCCGACACGTCTCGATAAGCTCTCCCGTGCACCCGCACAACTTCCACAGCTCCAGCGCTGGTCTCGCCAGCAAGAGTGTCAAGGGCGTGCCCACCTGGTATGGAGGGGAGTTCATGGCGATGCCGACATCGCACACGTCCGTCGGTGCCACCTCGTGCAGGAGGTGCACCTCTTCCAGCACAAAGGCGCGGCGAGGACCCCACAGGACCTTGAGAAGAACCACGTTGAGCTCGGCCGCCCCGCCACCTTCGCCGTCGCCCACCTGCTCTGGTGGCGTCGCATCGGCGGGCACGTCTCGTGCACGCGAGCAGAGGTACAGGCTCACCAGCTTGTACCCCCGTGATGACGTCGACCGCGAGAAGGCGTTGTGACAGCGGTTGCAGAGCTCCACACACGGACCGACGAGAGCGACGCGCGTGGCGACGCCGTGCTCGAGGTGGTAGACGACGCGCTCCGACATGGCCGCCTTCTCGATCGTGTTCAGGACGTGGTCCTCCTCTTCTGGCGTGAGGTGTTGCTGCTGCAAAGGCGCCTGGTGGTGACCGCTGCCGGCATGCCCGCCGCTATCTCTGGTGGAATTCGTGACGTCGCTGGGGCCTGCAGCCTTGCCCGTTTCTCTCGGACGCGCGTCGTTCTGCCGATACCACAGCGGCGCCTGCTCCAGGACGGACGCCACCTCCCTTTCAATGTCGAAGAGCACCACCATGCCCACCTCGTCGACGCTCACCACGGCCGGTGTCAGGGAGAGCGGGTGACACGGCTCGAGAGCAAGTTGCGTGCACTGCATGCACACCACCTTGCTCGTCTGGTGCTGCGTGTGGTTCAGGCAGAAGTGCGCTCCGCTGCTCATGACGGACACGCCGTGCACGATGCGATCGCTGCCGGACGCGACGCAGAAGTAGCGACTCCACTTGGAGAGGAAGAGAGCGCCGTTGACAAGGACCGGTTGCATTGCCGCGCACAGGTACGACTCGCGAATCTGGAACTCATGGCGCGTTTCGATCAGCTCGAACACGCCTGTCGCCTCGAAGACGCCGTGCGGCACCGCAGCAGGCGATGCGCTGGGCACGGCAGCGTTGCTGGAAAGACGGCTTGCAAGCATGTTCAACGTCGAGGGCGGCGCCAGAGCAGGAAGCTGTCGCTCCCGATAAAGTCGAACGCCGGTGCGGTGCACCGTCAAGAGCGTGGAGAGCCCCACAACGCAGAGCGAGTTGATGCTGGCATTGGGGAAGGGGTCCAACATGGCGGCTGAGGGGGGCCGATGAGGAGAGAAGCGGCAGGCGTGTGCGGTGTAGGGCCTCTTCGAGCGGCCGCGTGTTCGCCGAAGCCGGCGGCGGGTCGCAGAGGATTCAGAGCTGCCCTTCCTGTGTCGTCCACTGCAGCTCGAGTGCGGCCCATTCACCGATGATGACCTCGACGTCAGGGGCGCTGAATGAGGCGAGGCGTTTGCTGGAACATCTTCACGCGTCCTCAAGCCCTTCGGCGAGGGGACGCTGAGGGGCATTATGACGTGATCACCCGCAGAAGACTCGGGAGATCGTGCGGGTGTGTTTGTGCGCGCTTGTATGTAGACCGCAGTGCCGAGCCCTTCACCTGCTGCCGCTGCAGCACAGCATGCACCACACCGCAGTCGATGAAAGGAGGGAGGGGACAGTCCGGCCGGCACGTGGAAGAGGTGGCGCGCTATAGCGATTACACGAGGCGCCGCCACCCACACAAGATGCCACACACATTCAACGATACCGTTCGCGCAAGGCGGACCTCTGCAGCGGTAGCTCCCGCCGTCGAGGAAAACAAAAGCGACGCGACGGCTGCTGCGCTGCTCCTGACGCGATTCGATGCAGAGAGAGCGAGAGAGAGAGAGAGAGAAAAACGCACAACGCAGCAATGAACGAATTACGAGTCCGGTGGCCCTTGAAGGAAAGTTCACGTGACTCTCGTGTCACGTCGGATGGCTCCTCACTCACTGCAAAGCGCCAGCGCGTTGCTCCGCTGGATAAAGCGGAGTCGGTTGTGCGCGTATAGAATGGGGTGGGGGAGGGGGGAGGGGGGGGAGGAGAATGCTTCTCTCCAGCTTCGTTTTCTTCGCTTAGGATAACGCGATGCACAGTGAACCGCGCACGCGAGATCCTGTCACGGCACCGGGCAAGCCGAGAGACAAAAGACGAGAGGGAAAGCGAAAGGGAGGAAGGGGCAGTGATAGTCAAGAAGACGTGGTGCAGACAGGAGGGCATTCCCACCCGACGCGACGATCCGAGTGCTTGCCCCCTGCTCGAGGGCAGCCAGCGTCCTACTCACGTGAAGAGAAGGGGCGCAGAGTGGATGTAGAACACGCGCAGAACGCCCATGGGACATGCATGTGCTCCCGACACGCTTCTGTCACAGGATGAGTTCCCTTTAGCGCCGTCTCACATTTTCTGTCGTTGTCTGGCCTTGCTTCGAAGCTCAGGAAGCACGCGAGCGTATCCTCACGTACGCACATACACACACGCGCGCGCTCATAAAACGTCATTCAAGGAGGGTGGGAACCAAAGGAAGGAAAACAGTAAAAAGTAAGCTCAAGCGTGGGGTGGTGTGTGTGGGGGGGTGGGGGGAGAGACGGCACCGCCCCCCACCCCCCACACACACACCACCAAACATGTACGCCGACACATCATCGCAGCAAGACAGAGATTCGGTGACGCGCACACAAAACGGAAGAGAGGGAGGGAGGGAGGGAGCTATGGAAAGAAATGCGCACAGAATGGGAGCGAACGAAAACGACAAATAAAAAAAAAGACAGAGAGGGAGGCAAGAAGATGGCGCCGACACATGAGCAGCAACAGCTCAGCGACGGCGGCAGCAGCAGCGCTTCATGCATGCGTTCGCCTCTGTGTGTCTGCTTGGATGTCTATGAGCGCTTGGCGTAGCCACCCCACAAAAATCTCCCACTTCGCCTCGAGCGGTGTTGCACATGGAAAGAGAGAAGATCCGTTGTGTGGCTGAGCTGGTCGCCGCTGCTCCCGCCCACCCACTTTGTTGTCGTTGCGGCGATGATTGTACGTCTACATGATAACCGACTGACGGGGCCCAGAAAACAAAGACGAAAGAAGAGGAAGCGTGGGAGCCAACATGGGAGCACTGAGGAGTTTGATGACGCTGTGGGAGGGAAAGGAGAACACGCGTGAAGACTATCGACGCAGCCGTGTACACAGCACGCGCGCAGATGGAGATTGAGGAGATAGAGGGAGAGTGGCCAACGGACCATTCGCAGTGTACACGGGCGATGTGAAAGGGTTCCAAAGGCGCGCTGATGGGACGGCTGCCGTGTCGCTCCTGACAGCATCGTGAAATCCACCCTCCCTCATCTTCTTCGACTGCATGCTGAGGACAGATATGGAGGAGGCTTTGCTGAAGTGCCGAATAGGTCACTCTAACCTTGTCCTCCTGGAGTGATCTGACGTCAACGTAGCAGCTGAGAACACCGTCTAGCGTTCCCCGAAAGCAGAAACAACAGGAACAACACGCCTCCTCAAACAAAAAAGAGCGCGCAAGAGCGAGAAGCTGCTGGCACACGTCCGCACGCAAACATACACACACACGCACACGCATACACATACATACACACCTCCGGTTTTCCTCCCACAAGATGGAAGAAAGCGCACGAATAAACGAGGCCCAAACGGCAGATGAGTCGCGGGGGCAGGAGAGGGACTGCGAGCACGTCTGCATGTCGACATTCAACATCCGGCCAACACACGCACAGCGCACAACACACGGGGATCCACAGCGACATGAGCCGAGCGAGCAACAACAACAACAAAAAGAAAACGAAGGATAACGGTGAGGACGATGCAGAAGAGGGGGGGAGGGGGAGGGGAGGGCAAAGGCAGGCGTGGGCGATATGTCGACGAGTACACAACAGTAAACCTCCTCACGCACTCGCGGCCTTATCCCGTGCAGCACCAAAGACGGATGAAGCTCTCGGTAAACAGGGAGCTCTGCAGAGGTGGGGAGCATCACACAGACGAGTACACCGAAGGACAGTGCTTGGGTGTGTATGTGTGCACAGTTCGCTTGTGCCCATGCAAGAGTTCATTAGGTGTGGGGAGGGGGAGCCACAGGAAAACAGCGCGAGTGCGAGTAGGTGGCAGCACTGCGTTGCGGAGGCGGCAGGCCAAACGAAGGATGCCTCAAAAGAAGGGAGAAAGGACGGCGGAACAGCTGTGATGGCCGTGGATTGTGGGAGTGGGCGGGTACGGTCGAGGGATGCGCATGGAGACTGACAAGTATGCATCGGTCACCACGCACACAGACGCCTCGCCACACGTCCATTCGACTTCTTCGCCTGCTGCCCTGCAGAAGAAGCACTCGTGCCAGAGACTCAGCTCTTGCCCACATACGGCTACCACCCGTTCAACCAAGTCCTTCTCTGCGGCCTACTCCTCCAGGGTGCCAAACTCGCGCAGGCGCTCGTCGACGATCTCCTCCCCGATGCACTCAATCGGCTGCCGTGGAGTGCGGATCTGGTACTCAGCTGCTGTGTCCTCCATCATTCCTGCCTGCGCAAAGGACGGCATGTTAGCGAAGACGCGGCAGTTGCGGTCCACCCGCTTGAACTCCACCTTGATGCCGTTGCCAGCGTACGTGTCGCACAGGAGGCCCATCACGTACGGCTTCGTCACGCTGGGGTCGTGGATGCGCGGGATGACAAAGTACGGGCTGTGCTCTGGCAAAAAGGTGTACTTCATCGCCACGTCGCGCGAGAAGTTGAACTTGAGCTGGCGGTCCGGCTTCTCCACAAGCGAGTTGCTGGTCGCGTCCAGCTTCTCCTTCTTGCCGCTGTGCCGGAACACGCTCAGCAGGAGTGCATGGTACTCCAGCGACGGGTCGTCGCGCTCGTCCTCCTGCGAGAGAGTGATGTAGGCCTCCGTCGGCGCGGAGACGTTGACCTCGAAAGAGACGGTCGGGATGCCCTGAGCGAACTCGCCACGGACGCGGTAGTCGAACCACGGAGTGCGCAGGTGGCAGCAGCCACCGCCGGAGAAGATCTTGAGCGCGTCGCTCCACTCTACCCAAAACGTGCGGTCGGCATCCGTCGGGCTGCCGCCGTGCCGGTAGCACGCGCTGCGCACGGACGGGTACTTGCTCCAGCGCTTGTCGTCCTTGCTCCACGCGCCGGTCCACTCAGAGCCGTTGCCCCACGGGTTGCGGACGCGCAGCAGACGGAGGTCGAGGTCCTCGAAGTGCTCCGTCTGCAGAACCGCGTAGCCATGGTGCAGGAGGAGGCCCATTTTCTCGTACGTCGCCTCCAGCTCCGGGTTGGCGCTGACGACGTTCGCGTTGCCGAACGCCTCGCCGCCGTCGGACGGGGTGCAGAGCACCTGCAAGTGTCCCATCCTGTTGTAAGACAGCATCTCCTGAAACAGCATGTCGTCGCCGCTCTGTGCGTCCTCCCAGAAGCTCTCGTAGCGCGTCACTGGGAAGCCGGTGAACTCCGACAGCGGCTCCAGCGGGTCGCCGCTCGCGATGTTCGCGTAGGAGCCGTGCACTTTCGCGTAGGTCTTCTCCAGCAGCGCCACCCACATGCGCCGGATGTCCACCGCGCACCGGGCAAACTCGGGGCCGTCACGCGTCGCAGGCAGGAAGTCGTCCAGCAGCACCGGCAGCCACCAGCCGTTGAAGTTTATCGTGACCCAGTAGGCACCGAGGGCACGCTCGATCTTGCCGTTGGCGGCGCTCACCGGGTGGCGGAAGAGGTCGTGCAGTCGGTCGCCGCTGGCGTCGGTGAGGGCGGCGATGGCGGAGACGAGGTAGGTGTCGCCGATGGAGCCGTGTGTCACCTGCGACGGCAGGATGTCGCGGCGGAAGAGGCGCACCTCCGTGAGCTGCTCCTCCGGGATCCAGGTGGAGGGGCGGTGCCACGGGATGAAGCGCGGCAGGTACGTGTCCACGTCAGCACGGTAGAGCGAGTAGTCGCACGGACGGAAGTCGCAGTCGATGTACGGCTTCTCGTTCTCCTCGCAGTACGCCAGCACCTTCTCCTCTGTCAGGTCGTCCTCACGCACGCCGATGGCCTGCGCCATGTCCATCAGGTCGTCGGCGATGCGGTCGTTGACTTCGCCGTAGAGGATGTCGCGCTTGTCGTCGTTCAGTGGCACCGCCTTGGCGCTGCACTTGAAGCCGTTGATCTTGCCGGCTACCAGCTTCGTCGTCTCGCCGGGGAAGACGACGAGGGAGGCAGACAGCTCGCTTGTGCCCATAACATACATGTCGACCTTTTCGCCAGGCTGCAGGTCTGACTTGGCGCCGAAGGTGAACTTCACATGCATCTCGTACTTGTCCGTGTCGTTGTAGTAGTACCAAGAGCCATCTGGCGTCACAACCTTGAAGAGCAGGCCGTTCTCGAAGACCGCTGTGACGTCGCCCTCAACGGAGGGGCCGTTTAACTGGTAGGTATGGCCCATGCGCTTCGTGCGGTCTTTCTCCGACATGTTCAGGATGGTCGTGTCGATCGTCTTGTCCTCGAATTCGTCGCACTCGTCGTCGTTCACGTACGGCGGCGGCAGGTCGCGGCGCGGTGGCACGTACTTCTTGGCGGTGTCTCCGTCGGACTGCAGGTTACGCATCTTCTGGATGTCCTTCATGCTGCGCGGCAGCAAATCCGGCAGCGGTGTCGGCACACGCACGGGGTGCAGCGCGTCCTCGTCCATCTTGCTCGGACGTGTGGGCAGCGGCATCACGTAGCCCGGTGGGAACTCAAACGGCTGCGGCTCGGCCGTTGCAGCAGGCATCTTGTCGTGCTGTTGCTTGATGGGGGAAGAAAGGGGGGTAATACGGGTGAACAGCGGAGGTGTGTGTGTGTGTGTGTGTGTCTGTGTGAGGGAGGGGGTGCACTTCATGCAGTGATGGAGACGGTGATATTGCCAGCACAAAACAACAACCATCCAGAGCTGCAGCCGCCAGAGATGGAGAGAGGAGAGCAGAAGTGATGCAGACGTACGTGACTGAGATGAGGTAGCGAGAGCCATCACGTGCACGACACAGCACGACGTTGGGAGAGGCGGGGGGGGTGACGGCAGTGCACCATTGCCGAAAGCATGGCCCCCGCCGGCCTGCGACGAGGGACGGGACAGCGGGTAAGGCACGAATACGTTTTTCTTCTCTGCAGCTCCTGCCCAATGTTCTGTTGCCTGTCGGTGCCTGTGGCTGTGTCTCCGACATGCGTGCGGGAGCGCGGAGTGGTTCCTGTGCACATGGAGGGGAGGGGAGGGGGTGGGGCGAGAGAGGCGGGGCGAAGAGAGAACGGCAGCACACACACACACAAAGGCAAAACACACACACACGGGATGATCACCGCAACCGAAAAGGATAGGCGAATGGTAGACAAGATAAGGATCCACAACAGCCACCGCGAGAGAGCACAGTCATGTCCCCAACCCCCCCACCCGCCTTTCCAGGACAGCGTAGCGCACGCGTGGGTAGGTGTCGATCGGGGGGGGGGGGCACGGCGTGCGTCTACTCACCACCACCCGCCGCCGTCAGCGGCGTCTCAAGGGAAAGTGTCGGCATGAGGATGCCGCCTGCAGTGCTGTGTTTCCGTGAATGCACAGAGACGGAACAAAACACCACAGCGAACGCCCCATTCACATACCCTTCGTTTCGTTGCCAGAGATGCGAGACCCCTCGCACGTCGCAACGCCTGCCTTGGTGCACACTTGGTACTCTGCCGTCACGCGCGAGGAGCCCTCCAGCGGGAAAGCCGCGGTAGCGTCCGTGAAGACACCGCAGCTGCGCCGCAGCGACACAAAGTGGACGGACAAATCCTCCCCGTCTCCCGCGACGGCATCGCTGACGATGGACACCACAAAGCGCACCTCGGGCGCGGCGGCTATCGAGGAGGATCCGCTACCCGCGCCGGCTGCGGCCGCGCTGACTACGCTTGGATCGAGCAGCGGGACAACCAATACAGCGGCGCCGTTGCTGCTCGTGCTCGGCTCAACGACCACCTTTATGGACACATCACGCGCCACGACGTATGTTCGGTGGCCTGTCACGCTCTCGATGTCGTCGCAGGACTCACGGACCACCTTCGCCGACTGGTTCGCCTGTCGGTGCACCACCGAGAGCGCCGTGCCGTGGAGCGGGATGGGACGGGCAGCGACGACGGTGCCGAAGTTGTCGAGTGTCTCGCTCACCGTCTCCAGCGAAAGCGTCACCAGCAGCTCCACTTTGCGCCGCGCCTTGAGCTCAAGCACCAGCCGTGGTCGGCCCTCCACGAAGGCATTCCGCACACGGTACCGGTGTCGGTCCCACATGGTGTAGCACACGCCGCCGCCTGCAAACGCCGCCAGCGCCTCCCCCCACTCCACCCACATCGTGCCCTTGCGCTCGTTTAGAGCCACCGCCTCCGGTGACAAGTCCGCACAGGCTCTGGGGTTGAGCGCGTGCGAGGCCAGAGCGTGGGAGCACACCTGTCCGTGCAGGCTCGTCGTGGCGGACGCAATGGCACTGAGGCTGGAGTCGGGCTGGTCGTACCACGTCGTGTACTTCCACTTCTTCTCGTAGTGGATCTTGTTTTTTGTCTCCCACGTCCACGGGTTCTTCAGCTGGACCATGCGCAGATCCAGCGCCTCATAGAAGGCGACGTCGCGCAGGAAGTAGATGTGGCCGGGCAGGAACTGCGGCACCGCGCCCTTCACCGGCATGATACGCGAGGAGCGCTTTCGGGACATGTCCACGGTCGCACTCGACTGCTCGTCGGTGGGGGGCGGGGAGAAGAGAAGCACTGTGCAGCCGGCCCGGACACGCAGCTCGAGGTAGCGAAAGAGCGACCGGAACGCGTCATCCCTCGGCCCCTGCGCGGCGGCCGCCCACATGGAGTCGAGAAAGCGTACGGGGAATCCGGTGAAGTCGCCGAGGGCCTCCATGGCGTCGACGAGGCACGTCGCCGCGTATGAGCCAAGCGACTTGGCATACGCCTTTTCCAGCAGCTGCACCCACAGCCGGCGCGGGTCCTCGGCGCAGCTCGCAAAGAGCGGCCCTCTCAGCGACGCAGGCACGTAGTCGTCGACAAGGTAGGTGTGCCACCACCCATTGTGCAGCAGCGTCACTCGGTAGCAGCCCTGCGACCTCTCCATCTTGCCCACGTGCGCGCTCACGGGGTGGCGGAACATCCACCGCACATGGTCCGGGAACTGCGCCACCGCCGCCATGGCAGCCACCACCGTGTGGTTGCTCAGCTCACCCTGCTTCACCAGGAAACACGAGATCTCGCCGCGGAATAGGCGCGTCTGCGACACTTCGGCCAGGTAGATGTACTCCTCCGGCCGCCGCCATGTGACGGCCGGTATGGCGACCGCGTCGAACTCAGGGCGATACAGGCTCTCCGAACTCGGGCGGAAGTTGAGGTCCGTGAAGCGGAGGTTGTTCTTGAGGCAGCACTTCAGGTACGCCTGCTGGTCCGAGGCTCGGCTCCACTTGCCAAGTGCCTTGCGCACAGCGTTGATGTCGGCGTTCATCTTGCGCAGCGACTGCGTCACCGACGGAGAGACGTAATCGCGCGGCACCGGCACTCGCTTTGCCATGAAGTGCGGCATATGCGCCACCCCACTCATGAAAAAGTTCGTCTCCTCCGGCAAGACAGCGATCGTAATCTCCGTCTCGCCGGTACCGGCGACGGGGGAGAGCATGGCGCGTTCGTTGATCTTCTCGTTGCCGCGCAGATGGCACTGCACGCGCACCACCATCACCTCCTGCAGGGTATCGTTGTAGAAGTGGTACTCGCCTTTCGGGGTCTTGATCTTGTACAGCATGCCCTCCGAAAAGACCCGAGTGACGAGACCGGAGACGCTCGGCTGCCCAAAGCTGAAGCGGCTGGATGGTGTGTAGGGCGCCGGGAAGTAATTGAAGTCATCAAACTCATCCATATCGGCATCGTCGTCGTCTCCCTTGTCACAGCCGTCTGTCGCCTCAATCTGCTGCAAGAGGCGCTGCGCCTCCGTCAGGCCTTCCCCTGCCCTCGCTGTCTCCGCCTTCTTGTCGGGCGAGTCCACGAGCTGTGGCAGTGAAACAACACGGGAGCGGCGGGCACCAACCGCGCTGTGCTGTGTGGACTCGTGAGCACCGCCGCTGGGGGACAAGCAAGCCATCAGCATCTCTTCTTTGCGCTCCAGAAGCTCACGGCACGCCTTCGTGGCGAGGCGGTAGCGCGGCACCGCTTTCTGATGCTCCTCGAGGTAGTCGTAGATGACGTGCAGCACCTCCGGATCGGAGACGGCGCGCACAAAGGCCACCAACTTCTCTGCGGCCATGCGGTTGGCCGGTGAGATGTGCAGGCTGTCGGTGAGACCGTACTGCCGTGTCTCGGGCCGCTCCTCTGGCACAGCCGAGGCCACCGCGAGATTCGATGAGGACTCTGTGATGGCTGACTTTGTCACGCTCATCTCCAATGACTCCACTGAGTGATGCCGCCTCGTGCGTCGAGGCGAAGCGTGTGGGGCATCTTTTTCCGCCGCCTCGCAAGCAACACAACTCGCCGCACTGCTCGTTTCGGGTATTGCTGTCGAGGCGAAGCTGGTTCTTCGAGGGCGCGTCCGCTGCTTCGTGCTCGTGTCCAGGGACGGCTGCTGCAGCTGGAGGACAGTGGTTTTCTCATCCCGTGTCGACAGCATTGCAACGGTGTCCAGGGACAGAATTGTCGGCCGCGAGTCTGGGAGACTGGTCGGCTCTCCGTTGATATCATCAGCGCCATGCGCACCAGCTGTCGGCGCTTCAAAACACGCGCTTGACCGCTGACCACTCGCTGCCTGTCGGGATTCGTGGAGCTGGCCCTTCACCGCCTGCCAGCGTTCGTCCGTGACAGCCGGGGATGCTTCTGCAAAGCGGTTTGCGGTGGACGACGGCGGTGTCGCACCGGTAATCGTTGCAGCCTTTGCATTCTTTCTGGCAGGCGGAAGGGTCCCCGCGCGAATCAACGACGGCATACCAGTCGGTAGGGTGGCGCCTGGAGACTGCGACTGCTGCGTCTCAGGCTGCCGCTGGGCTGTGGCGGCTGCCGCTGAGTCCCTTCGCACATCAGTCTCTGGGCCTTTCTTGCCGTCTAAAGGGGCGATGCGCCGCGTCGGCACCATGTTGACACGGGCGGCCCGCCTCAGCGGCGAGTTTGCTGTCGCGTCTCCCTGACCAACGCGGCTGCGATCACCCGTCGGCGCCGGTGCTGCCATGAGAGGTGCAGGATCGTTGGCGGCGCTGGCAGCCACGGGTGGCGCTCTTTCGCCTTCTCTGCGGTTTGCTGGGGGTCCGCGGGTGATTTCCTTGTTCACCTTCGGAGCCACTGTGGGCAAGGCGGTCTGTTTCGCAACGGCAGTCTCAAGTCCTGTAGCGATGCTCGACGGCGGTGCCATGCCCTGAATCGCCAGGGTCATTAGTCCAGCAGCCCCTGACGAGCTCAAAGACAGGACATCGTCCGCTTCAGCGTCTGTCACTGGGCTGACTGGTCGTCGCTTCGACACCTCGCGCAGTACCAGCGCCTCCGTGCTGCAATCATCCTCCAGCCACTTAGCAGCCTCGATCTGCAGCGACCGGGTGCGGTGCTGCGGCGGCTTCTGCTTCTTCTTACGGTTACGAGCCACCTCCGCGACAGAGGCGGCCCCCGGTGCCCCGCCGGCGCCACACAACCTCGGGTGCAAAGCAAGGGCGTCGCTGCACTTGGGCGTAAAGTGCGTCGGCACGGCAGGAAGGCCCGCCACCATGGCACCGCTCACCTCGGTGGTGCTTGTGGACTGATCATTGCCATGAAGCCGGAACCCTCGTGAAATGCCGGGGAGAGGGCTCAACATGCCAGGCTTCAGAGGCGTCACAACGGTGTCCTGGCGATCTAGAGCAGAAGCCACACTGGGACTGGGGCGGTACCCTGCTGAGCCTACGCGGGACACAGAGTCGAGAAAGTTCGAGTCCGCCCCGTACGGGGAATGCGAAACCTCTGAGAAGGGCAGAGAGTCGAAGCTGTCAATGTTCATGACGGCCCAATTCGCGCCTTTAAAGGCCCCGACCGGGTCGCTGAAGGACATCTCCGAGTCATCGGATGATGTTGACACAACAGCAAGCGGTATCTTTGGCATGCTGACGCCACCTGTGTGTGCTTTCTCTACGGCCGAAGAGACGGGGGGGGGAGCGTCCGCGGGGCTACGCGTCGACGCGGGCCCTGCTGAGGGGGTGGGAAAAAAATGAGAAAGACGCACACAAACAGCTGCTCTCAAGCATGGACGACACGACGGAGGTCAGAGCCGGCCGGGAAGGGGCCACAAGACAAGATGCGCAGTGCAAGAAGAACAGCAAGAATACGGGGAGTGCAACTACACCGGGGAGAGAAGGGAGGGGGGGGGACACGAGCGGAACAAGCTCGCAAGCAAGAACAGAGTGATACAGATGATAGCACGTCCCTTCCGTCCCCTCTCTTGGGTGGCGAGACACCACAGAGACACCGGAGAGGCGGGGGAGAGCAAGGGGACACCCAAAAGGAGAGACGTAGACACACAGGCTTGGGTACTATGCGCAAGTTCGCCCCAGCTGGCAGATCACATCAAGCGACAGACAGACAGAGATATACACATATATATGTATGCACAAACAAGCAATGAGAGCCTAACAAGTGCCCTCCCCTCCCCTCCACCCT
Organism: Leishmania turanica; assembly: GCA_000441995.1. NCBI lineage: Eukaryota > Euglenozoa > Kinetoplastea > Trypanosomatida > Trypanosomatidae > Leishmania > Leishmania turanica. Next base: position 138,590 of record KE537453.1, read on the forward strand.
CACGCAGCTACGCCCAGACGGGGGCGAGAGAAGCCAAAACAAGTACGACCTGCGATCTCGTTGTGCGCAGAGTGGCGTGCCTGTGTGGCAGAGTGCGTATGCGTAATGGAGATCTCCTTGCGTGCGTCAGGGCGACCAACTAACGGGGTGGGGAAGCAGCCAGGCGAGAGCGAGAGAAAGGTGAGCTCAAGTAATCCATCTTCCAACGGTTAGGCTAAGCAGGAAAAGATTGCACAATGACCGGCAACTGCATACATGGAGCAGAAAGCAGATGGCGCGAGATGAGCGGCAGCAGTGATGGCGGCGGTGGGGCAGGTTATGGTGCTACTCGCAGTGCAACAGCGCAGGGCGTCCTTCGTCGGTGGGTGTGGCCCCTCAGCGACGACGCGCAGCCACGCGTTTCGGCCAGCAACTGTGCAGCTGCAAAGAGAGCGAAAGCAAGGGAGTTGGTGGGTGGGTGTGCGGGTGTGTGCTGAGGGAGGGCGTTGACAGAAGTATAAGGGAAGGCGTCTCAGCGCGCCCTATGCCTAGATAGGTCGGGGGAAGTGCGCCTGTGCTTTCCCTACCCACGCAGTCGCTGCGCCAATAAGCGAATGCACACCGGACTAAGGATGAATCGGGTGCGGTGGTGCGCTCACGGCACCCCCTTCTCACAGGGTTGGCGAAGACGAACACGAGGGAGAGAGATGGGCGGATCAGACGAGTGCTCTGTTCTGTGTTGTACGGTGGGGCCGTGTGGAGTTGGAGAAGGAAGACGGCGGCCGGAGAGTGGTGTGGTGTGAGCATTTCGATGAGGGCATGCACGACTGTGAAAGCGGATAGCAGCAGCTCGCCTGCGGCAAAAGAAGCGAGAGCGCAGGAGGAACCCGGAAGACTCATGCCTCCATTGCCCTTGCAGTTGTGTTAGCTGCCTGCACAGCTGTTGCGGGAGGTCTCTTAGAAATGATGCGGGAGAACGCCAAGCGCTCTTCGTGCCGCATGCAAAAACAGCGCGAGCCGCTCTGATGCGGGTAATACATTGCCGTCGGAGGGGAGGGGGGGGGCAAGACACTGCCCGCTACTCTGCACGTCGCAGATACGCGTGGGCGCGATCAGGTGTGTGTGTGTGTGTCTGAACCCTTTTCGTGCAGTCGTGTCCTTGCAGAAACCAGTGACACAGAAGACGAGAGGGGACGGCAACGAAGCAACATGCGCACGCACACACATATATATATATACATACACATACAAATACACACATGCACAGACCCTCACAAGACAGTGCTATACGCCAGTGAAGTTGTACAACACAACGTCGGCCGAGAGACACGCGTACCACATGGCGTGCAAAGAGCATGCGTGAGCAAGCAAATGATGGCAGATGAGGAGAGCGGGGTGGTGGTGGTGGCGAGAAAAAAAATATACCGACATAAAGCAAAGAAATACGTGAACGCATGACGGCCACACGACACACGCACGCACCATTCAATATCAAGGAACGAAAAAAAACACGCAAGACACTCGCACACAGCATTCCTTTCGAGCGTGCGGCACAGGCCCCCCCCCCCACTCTACATCGACCGTAACGAGGTGAAACACGTGAGCACCTGATCGGTGCTAAGGAATGTCTTTGCTCTGCGCATGCTCGTCGACGTGCCCATGCGTGCCGTCATTCGGTGCCTGCCGCTGTTATGGGCGGTGGCACATCGCAGCCGCTGAGCACGAGATCGACGGCCACTCCCGAGCCGCAGTGCAGGCGCAGTTGCCCTGGTGGGTGACTTTGGTAGTTCATGGCTGTCGAGCTCACCTCCATCGTGGACTCAAGGAGGATCGGCTGAGTAAGATCCTGAAAGAGAGCGGTCCCTGGCTTCGCCGTCATGAAGCGCACTGTCGCCGTGCTGCTCTCAGGAACTCCCAGCGGCACCGCAGAGGACACCGAGTCTGCCCCGATTAGTTGGACTGTTATGGTGTACGCCACATCGAACGAAACGGCGTGCACAAACGGCGCCACATAGTAGGGGCCCTGGCGCGGGTCTAGCAGATGCCCGGCAGTCACCTCACGCTCGTACGCAAAATGCAGCTCTTGGGCAACCTCAAACGCATCAGGGGTGTTGCCGCTGCTGCCACAAAAGTGAGTACTGTCGCCGCTTCCCTTGGCGTACAGCAGGCAGCTCAGCCCCGCTAATGCTTGAGTTGCACCGATTGAGGTATTGTCAAGCTTCACTGCCTGCGTCGGCAAACCAGCCTCATCGAGGTCCCTCTGCGTAACGCTCGCCAAGAGGCGCGTCGGTGCTGTCACTGTCACCTCCAGCACCACAGACGGCTGGCGCTGCGTAAACTCACCCTGCACCTTCACCGTACCCCAGTCGCTCGTCAGTGGTGCCACACAGCCGCCTTGGAAGTACTGCGGTAAGTCCTCCAGCGCCATCCACAACGTGTCCCCCGCCGACTCCTCCATGGCGAACACGAGATCGCTCACCTCGTCCACCCACGACTTTCCGGCGCGGCGCCAAAGGTCAAGCCACGACTCCGCCGACCTCCTCTTCTCGGCCGTCTGACGCAGACGCGCGACGCACTGCCCATCGCCGAGCGTCTCAAGCCCTAGCACCACGGTGGCGATATTAGGGTCGAGTCCGACATCCTCGTACAGCACCACCAGCCGATCGCCTATGTGCTGTGTGCGGGCGGTTCCGCGAAAGTAGGGTTGCAGCCAACACACCACGCTCGGCATCTCCGTCGGTCGTTGCCACAGCAGCCTCTTCATGAGCGCGAAGAAACGAGTTGCCTTGACGGTGGAGTCGCGCAAGTCCTCGTGTGCTGGCCAGATCTCGCGCAGCACTGTGCAAGGCCCTCCAGTGAGCGCACGGACAAAGTATTCCAGAGGGACCCCCAGCATTGCAGCGTAGGAGCCGAGCGACTTTGCGCAGGCCTTCTCCAGCAGAGGCAGCCACAGCACCCGCAGGTCGTCAGCACAATGGCTGAACTCGGGGCACTGTGCAGACGCAGGAAAGAACTCGTCCAAGACACAGAGCCGCCACCAGCCCCCTGTGCATAGCCTCACGTGATGGGCCCCGACAGCCCGGTCGCGCTTGCCCTCCTGTGCCCCCTGCGGATGAATGAAGAGGCAGCGCAGCGCCTTCGGCCAGAGGCACGTAAGCCCGATTGCAACAGAGAGCAGCGGGTGGTTGGGGAGCAGGTGCCCCGCGCGCAAACCGTCGGGGTGAAGGATGGGGCCGTGAAAAAGACGCACCTCGCGACGGACGCCGTCATCCCCGGGGAGGTAGCTCGCAGGCAGGCGCCAGTGCAGAGGAGGTATATAAAAGCTGTCCTGGCCGTCACGGTAGAGGGAGGCGTGGCTGGGGAAAAAATGCAGGTCGACATACCGAATCTGCTTCTCCACGCATCGGGCGACGAGGTGCGTCGTCGACACGCTACGGCGGTCCGGCAACGCGGCATCCGGGCACGAGGTGGCGAGGACGCTCCAGTGCCGCTGCGGCTCCGCGCACAGCGCCTGATCCTCTTGGGTCGTCGCTGCGCGCCTCGGCAGCAGCGTCGCCTTGCAGAGATTCTCAAAGCCCACCACGCTGCCCGTCAGCAACACCTTGGTCTCCTCCGGCCCCAGCTCCATCGACAGCTCCTGCTGCGCCCCTTTGCCGTCTACCGTGACGGAGTGTCCTGGCGTCACCGTCGACTCAGCCGAGATGCGGTATCTCACCTGCACCGTGTAGTATCGAGTGTCGTTGTAAAAGGCCCAGCCGCCACCGTCTGTGATGATGCGGTACAGCACCCCCTCATCAATCACGGAGGAGACTGCGCCCGCCACAGAAGGTCCGCAGTACCGGAAGACCGAGGTCTTCTGCCTCCATGTCGCAGGCACCGGTAGAGAGTCGGGGTGGATAGTAGTCTCGTCGAACTCGTCCTGGGCCGACGACATGCTGACAGCCGGGGAGTTGTTTCGCGGCCACGCACCCGATATCCCAGACGACGTGTGGCGCAAGACTGTGCGCGCTGGAGACGTGAATGAGAAAACCGGAAAGTTGGAGTCTGATGGCGCCGTCGCGTTCCCCGACAGAGGCAGTGAGGCCGCTGGCCGCGCCACCTCGCGCAACACCGCGATTCCTGCGTGGAGTGTCGCGATACGCTTCTCCAGAGCTGAGCGACGCGCAGCCTGTTCACGGCTGTGTGACAGATGTTCTTCCAGTCGCTCCAGCTTCCTTGAATTCCCCTCGACGGCAGCCCTCAGAGAGGCGACAGACACGTCGTCCAGCTGAAACGTGCGATGAGGAAACACCATTGCCCCGTGTGCGGGGGCGGTCGAGGGAAGACAAGGCAACGCGGAGGCTCGCCACCCTCTGCAGCGTGTCTCTGCGTGTGACGGAGGACAGTGTGCCTCAGTATCCAGCGTCTTTCGCCTGTGTGCGAAGCCGGCAAGGCACAACCTCAAAGGGGCGTATTCGTGTCTGTGTTTGGATATCAACGTTTTCCGTTCGTTCGCCAGCGTCAGAGAGAAAAAACAGAGCGGGAAGAGAGAGAGAGAAAGAGTTACACGAAGGCCAGGAGCGCCTCAGCATACATTCGTCTAGGTCGATCCGACTTCATGTCTGCGGCCCGCGTGGCCCCCTACACCACGGGGCCACACGGGCCGGTATCGAGCACGACTTTACACAGCCGCGTCCGTACCCGAGCACACCTGGACTCGGGTACCGACGAGAGTGCAGAGCCACGCATCCATCCAGCTTTCCGGCTCCTTGGCCGGAGACAAGAAGCTGGTTGGATGAGGGTGGGAGTGGGTGGAAGCTTACTCTGATGACACGAACAGCAGACATAACGAGAGGGAGGGGTTTATGAGGTGACAGGATGGGGGGGAGGGGGGAGGGGCATTTCTCAAAGAATACGGAGACCTGAAGGAGCAGCCACCGGTGGAACAGAGACATCGCCTCTGCACGTGAGAAAAAAAAAAAAAAAGAAAACTCGTCCCGCCGCCATCACCACCACCTCCACCACCACCACTACCACCCCTTCACCGATCTCGCCAAGCTGTCACGTGGAGAGTGAAACGTACAAGAATGAAAGCCAGACAATGAAAAAAAACGAAGAAAAAAAACGTATACCTGTATACATACATATATAGATATATATAGAAATATATAGATAGATATAGATATATATGCCGATGTATGTATATATGCACATAGATAGATATATAGATATTTTTGTGGGTGTGGCCCTTCCCTGCAGGCATTGGGTGCACACGCGGCTGCGGGCTCGGGACGCAGAGCGCAAAATAAAAAAATAACAATAATGCAAACAGGAGGGTACGGGATTTGTGAGCGAGAGTTCGTCACGAGCGCTCCCTGAGCATGGCACACCTTCACCATCGTACGTTCCATCGGCGTGCGTGCTACATGACGAGAGAGGGAGGGAGAGAGAGAGAGAGCGACAAACTCAGACGAAAACAACAACAAAAAAGGAAAGGCAGTCGTGGAGGAAGTGCAGGCGAAGCAGCTTTTCACAGCACGTAGCGCGTCACAGATGGCACGATGATGGGCTCCTTCACGAGGCAACGCTGCAACACACGCCTGATCAGCTTTGCATATTGCGCCTGCAAGAAAAAGCGAAGCAAGAATCTGATGGGTGGTGTCTCACGACCTACGGAGTGCACGGCGCTTCTGTGATCGGTGTCGGTGGACCTGTGCAGACTTTACATGGCTGGCACAGTTACTGCACAGACCACAGAAGGGACACAAACAAGACGCGAGGCAGCGCGAACAGGCGCAGACAGGTTATGAAGAAATGGAGAGCACACCACCAAACCGAGTGTGAACGGGGTTCAAGGAAGCACAGTGCGCCACGAAGGCCGCGCACCGGGTTTCCACAGTGCACAAAGCCACAACACGAAGAATGACCGGGAGCGGAGAAGGACAAAGATGCACAAACCACAGCGGCGCATCCACAGACGTCCAGCACCGCCACACCCTACCGACACCAAGAAAGAAATCCTGAGACGGCTGAGAGGCAAAGATATGATGTGAATGTTCAGAGAGGGGAGTAAGCAGGGGTGCAGGGGGAGGGCGGTATTCGCTTCGCAACGCGGGTCCGTTCTACCATGAGCCATTCTCAAATGCATGCCCATGCAACCGCAGCGCATCGGCCTTCGTAGGCATACGGCCAAAGCCTCGTCGTCTCCGACGCGCCGTCCAGCCGCCGAACCGGGCCATGCCTCTAACGGGCCTGGGTGGACAGCAATGCCGTGATGCAGGCGGGCCGCACCAAGTCCCCTGCTCCAGGACAGAAGCAGTGGCGTCCGTTGTGCGGGTAGTGGGGAAGCAGTGGTCGAGGTGCACGCCGCACGCGCTCAGAGCGGAAGCTGGCCTGCCTCAGGCCAGGGCCCTCTGAGGCCCTGCACATTCTGCCGGCGTATGCCATGCTTCACCCTCAGCCGTCTCAGGATTTCTTTCTTGGTGTCGGTAG
>KE537454.1:0-66757 GCA_000441995.1 Leishmania turanica
GAAAGTTATACGACGAGGCTGCTCCCGGGGCTCCAGCGGGTACCCAGACACAGCAATCCAACACCCTGTGCTCTATTACCGTGGAGTCGCCCTGCGGGGGTGCCATAGCCATTAGCCAGGTAGCCGCGCCCACAACCGAGGTAGCGAGAGGATACGGAGCCCCAGACGGAAAGCGTGACCGCTCTTCTATGCAAGCGTCAGACAGATCAGCAAGAGCCTCGCCCCTTGCTCGCGCTAATAGCGAGGGCAGTCCATCATGCGGCGGCGCCGGCACCTCGAGGGGGATGCGGCTCTACACTCCTCACCATGTTGCCCGGGAAGGCATCCCTCATGCACGCACTAACGCGGACGCTAAACTTGCGGCACGTTTGCCGCCTCTTGCATGGCCGCCCGTCATGAAAGGCGGAGAAAAACAGAACGAGAGCTGCTCTGAACGAAAGGCGCATTGGGTGGATGCACAGTGGAGCACACAACCGGTGAATGACGCCACGTGTGGGAGTGCGAACAAAAACAAAGAGGAAGTCAGAAACGGTGAGAAGAGTAACACACGCAGCACAAGGCAGGCTGCACCTGCTCGCAGAGAGCTCAGCGCATAGGAACGGTCGAAGGCGCGCCGAGATCGACAAAGAGAGTGGCGCTGTGGCCCTGCCACACGTAGGGGAGAGTCCGCAGGGCGGACAAGGTATCCTTGCGAGGACTTCAACACTCACATCGCTGCCCTGGTGGCAGCGCAGACCTCAGCGCGTGTGAAATCGCAGGGCCTCGTTCCCGAAATGTAGCGAGGAGTCAGAGCTATCGGCCGCAGTTGATGTCCGCAGTCAGGGTCTGGATGGCGCTGCATCGGAGCGACCCGCGACAGCAAACACGCGTGCGCCATCCGTAGGATTCGGCAGCGTGTCCGCGCGACTCGAACGTATATGTTACCCCCGGCGCTCACACCGCCAACTGGTGTGGGAAGCCTCAGCCGCCCCAGAGAGAGATGCACCATGAGTATCGACCAGCATGCTGGGAGAAGCGGCTCTGGGGCAACCTGCGAGGCGGCCGCGGTGGGTAGAGTTCGAGGCCGAGGGGGCTCTCAGATGGCCAAGGGGGGAATCCTGTATCGCACACTAACCGCTACCTCGCACCACGACATGAGCCACGAGTCCAGAGGAGTTTCACGGATGTTGTGTTGCACAGACGGGTTGCGTTGAGAGGCACAAAAGAAAAACGTCGAATTCGTGTAGGTGGCGTGGTTGGTCTCCACGGCTGGTCGCCGTCGCGGAGAGGGACTGCGGTTCCCAACGGACGGCGAAGCCAAAATCGATGGGTCGTTCACTGGGTGGAGATCAGGAATGGCCGCAAGACCACAAACGACAGGGCCCGATGGCACTCATACCTGGTGCGAGAGAAGCGGCTGGCCAGGATGAGAGAGGAAGAGGACGCGTACCCCGAGAAAGGGCATGCTCATCGTGCATCTGTCGTCCAGTGTATGCAGGGAACCGCGTGCAAGAGCGGCCGCACCGCGAAGCCGAACGCACCTGCACGGCGCCGACGGCCCATAAACTGGGCGTCGGGTGGCTTGTTTACAGCTGTCGGCTAGAATGTGGTGACGTTTCGCAGGCAAGTACACAAAGACAGAGCGCCCACGCCCAAAAACACGCAACAAACGGGAACGTATAAGCAGCCGTAGCCGAACAGAGACCCGGTAGACAGAAGCTGGGCGCCGTCAAACTCAGTTGAGGCCGCGCATTAAGCTGGTGAGGCCGCGCTTGAGGGATGTACCAACATTTTTGACGGCGCCACTCATCGTGTTGGAGTCGTTTGCCGTCTGCACCGGGTACGCGTACGGGGAAAGGACGCAGTTGCTGCTGCCAAGCGGGAGGAAACCCTGCTGCCGCACCAAGCTCGCCACGTCTACAACGACGCACAGGTTGGGGTCGAACTCGATGATGGCGAGCCGCTCCTGTCGCGGGGGAGGTGTGCCGTTTTCCGGCATCGCGTCCTCCATTGCCTCCTCCGGTGGCACCCCGCCGAAGGTGGATTGCTGCAGGGACTGCGACAGATCGTCCCGTTCATGCGTCGTCGTCGCTGCGGATAGCGTCACGGTGAAGACCAGCGCCCTGCTCTCGATGGGCGGCAGCTGGCGCACGGCAAGCTGTGGCATGACGCGGGTGTCCCACGCGCGCCGCACCGCCGCGTCCACCTCGTTCGTGGTGACGTTGTCGGGAACACCGAGGACAACGAGGGCGCACGCCCACTGCGTGTACGGCACCGGGCGCAGAAGAAACACCGGGCTAATGGAGGGAAAGTGATCGCCCCGGTTGCGCCCCAGCAGCACCTCGATGCCGCGCAGCTTCTTCCGGTCCTCAAAGACGTTCTCGAACTTGCGCTGTGTTGCAATCACAGCGTTGTGCCCTTGCAGTCGCATGCCGCAGACACCACGCAGAATGTTGCCGTGCATGGCGGCCGAGTTCGTGTACAGCATCGCAACACAGTCGCCGTTGTTCACGAACAGCTCCGCTAGCGCGCGAACCATGAGGGGCGGAATGCGCTGTGGATCGCGGGCTTCGTTCCACGTGTTCATAAACGGCTTCGGCACCGTCTGCTTTGCGCCCGACATGGGCGCAAAGGCCGCCGCGTATCCGCCCTCCTGGGCGGCCTCCTCAGACGCGTCCAGCCGAGGCACAGGCGGGCTGTCTTGGAAACTGCCGTACGGAATACGTTGCGTGATAAGCATGGCGATGGAGAGCTGCAGACATGTCAAGAAGCAGGCGAGGTTTGTTCGGTCAAGCGAGTCGGCGCAGTTGAGACGCACGAAGCGTGACTGCGTGATTAGGCGATCCACCTTGCCGGTGCGGTGAATCATACCCACCGTCATCATCGAGTCCGCTGCTGTGGACGCGGTGGCGAGAAATTCCATTGAAGCCTCCCAGAAGGTAGAGGTGGCAACATCGATGCCGTACTCTTTGACGAGGTTGAGCCAGTCGACGTGGACGAGGTCGAGGCTGCCGCCGGGGAACGATTGCTTGATGACAACGTCGGATGCCCGGACGGCATCGAGGAAGTGCCGCGCCAGCACATCTTCGCCGCTTTTCGGGTGGAGGCGCAGGAGGTTGATACATCGCACTTGCGGATTTGCCGCGGTTTCGCCGTCTGTATCCAGCAGCATCACGTGCTTCAGCTCCTGGAACGTGTGTGCAAAGTACGTCGCGCTGCCGCGGAGGACCTCGGCCTTGTCGCTGCTGAAGATCATCGTCGGCTCGGAGAGCGACATGGTCATCTGCGTCGTCCAGTGCACCGGGATGGTGCCGCGCAGGAATGAGTGGCGTGTGAAGGTGACGGTGTCGGGGCCGTAGTACTTCCAGAAAATGTACTCGTAGTAGTGGTCGTTGCCGGCGCCGTTTGCCGCGTTCAGGCCACGGCTGAGGTACCGTGGACCCGGGTTGACGTTGCTTTGCCTTCCCAGCAGGACCAGGTGCAGCTCGGTGCCATCCTTGAGCGTGCAGACGCGCTCTCCGGCGAAGCCGCGCACCAACACAGAGCACGCCGCTGTCAGCGAGCAGGCAGAGAACGGCTCGCGGAGGTGGTAGGACCAGTCGCAGGCCATGTCCGGTGGCGCACAGTTTGCCGGCTTCGTGAACGGAAAGGGCAGCATGACGTTCACGTCGTCACTGAAGTAGTAGCCTTTGCAGAAAGCGTACTCCTGAAACTCACGCAGCCGTACCCGGTCCGTTGGGCTCACACGCACCGGCACCACTCCAGGTATTTCGAACGGCACCCACGCCGTCCCCGTCACACCATAGATGACACCCGCAAAGGGCAACTGCACCGCGGCCGTGACGGCTGTGGCGACAAGCACGTACACCCTGTCAATCGTGAGGCACCCAAACAGCGCCGGGTACTCCTGGAACGACGTGAAAGGGCCGCACTGCTGCTGCGCCTCTGCCAGAGAGGCGAAATCCGTCGCTGGGAACGCTAGCGAGCGCTGCAACTGGCCACTACCGTTCACCTCGAGGGGTATCGCGATGGCGTCCTCCACACTGTCCCGCTTCGGCATATACATGTCTTCGGTCTGTCGAGGATTGGGCGCGGCTGGCGTCGTCGGAGGGAGGGCTTCAAAGAACATGAGCGGCTCGAGCTCAACCTTGGGCGGGGGCTTTGGCTTCGGCATCACTACAAAAAGGTACTGCACGTTGTTCTTCACGGCAACGGCGCACCGGTGGCGGCCCCGCGACACCGCGGGACAAGCAGCGGGGCTGTTAGCCTGCATCGTGCGCGGTACCTCCCCTACAAGCGTGTGTCGCTGCCACCCAACCCGTGGAACGCACAAGATGTGCGAGGAACAGCGGAAAAAGCAGGTGTTGGTCTACTTTGCCGGCTTCCTTGCGTGCATCAAGGCGTGCGAGGGAGCGGGAGCAGTGGAGGGGGAGACAGGGGGAAGGAGAGATGTGCGAAAAAGGGAGACGTGCAGCGCTGTCACGCGTCGGCCGTGAGCGAGAAGGCGACAGAGTAGCAACACGGACACCGGCACCACAGAGTGAAGGCGCGGATGCCAAAGGGGTTGCTGTACGCGCGCCACTGTAGCTTCCACGAGAGTGTATCTGGCGCGATCGCGTGCTGCACGGCACCCCTTCCTTTCGCTTTGATCACCAGCGGCTGTGACGGAGAGGCGAGAATGGCGTCGAGGTAGGCAACCGAGAGACAACGAAAGGGCCAGGCGGCAGTCGAGAAAGGGGTGAGAGGAGGGCATGTACGGATGTGTGGCGAAGTGGGCGCGGCATCATCGTGGAAACACGGGTGTGCCCTCGGAGCGCGAAAGAGATTGCCTGACATGCAGTGACGCGGATTATCATGGCCTTCAAGATGGGACCATGGCCATACGTCCGTATCCCATCCGCACATGCACCCTTTCCATCACGCTGCCGTTCACTTTTTTGTTGGAAACCGAGAAGAGCGCTTTCCACAGCTGTTGTGCGGTGTCTGCACAAGGCCTTGTTGTGCCGATGATGCTGGACATTAATGCGAACCGCCTGTGAGTAGAAAGACAGAGAAAGGACAAGACACAAGTTCGTCGGACCGAGACGCACACGCGTGCAGACATGGTCAATCGTCCCTGGTCGGCCCGACCGTTTGATTATCATGTGAGCACGTGTTAGAAATGAGCAAAGAGAAATCGAAGACATGCAAGGGCAGCTGCGTGCCTACTGATGACCATCGCCAAAAAAGATCCCCCCCCCCCGCGCGCCCTCCTCCCCTTTCTCGTCTTGAAGGGCAAGACGAGAGGACGCGCTTCTCCGGAGGGCACATTACATGGTGCTAAACAAACAACTGGAGAAGCCCCGCATTGCGGAGGGAGGGAGGAGGGGGCACGGCTGCTGAACGACAGCTGTGTTGTATCATCCGTGGTGCGTCGTGGGGGAAAGAACGTCGACGTGCAGAGGCGGAAGCCGTCCCACACCACTACACTGCCGATACTCAGGTAAGAGCATGGAAAACAAAAATGAGCAGCCAAACATGAAACAGTTTCGGTGTGTCGATGAGTGGGTGTGTGGCGTCGGAGCCGAGTCAGCGTACACTTGATGGGTACGCAGCTGAGCGACTACGGGAAATGCGGTCGCGAGCAAGCGCGTTAGACCTTTCCCATGATCCTGTCCATTGCCTCCAGCCATGGGCCAATCTGTGTCTCAGCAACCATCTCGTTGTAAATGCGGTGGTTACGGACCGACTGAAGAACGCCATAGGTGTCGAGGTCAACCAGGTCCGGCTTTTTCCCGCCGTGGAAGGTTCGCGGCTTCTTGGACTTGGGGTCGACGAGTGCCTCAGCAGTGAACCGGTTGACCTCGTCGTGCAGGCGCTGCTTCGGGTCGTCGTCGGGTTTCATGAGACCGGCCTTCACAAGACGCGGCTTGGTGACCATCATGGCAACCAGGTACATCACAGGCGCTCCAATCACCTTGAGAAAGAGCTTGTTGGCGTAGGGGATGGTGTCGCAGCTGTCGATGTAGGAATAGCCAGCCCACGCAGCGGCGAGGGAGTGGTTGAACTCGAGAGTGACAAAGCGGACGAGGGAGCTGCGGGCCCACGTGCGCCACTTGTTCACATCCTCATCCTTTAGCTGGCCACCAAGACCCATCTTCTCGCTAAGCGTGTCAACAATGATTTGCGAGTCGACGAGGTACGACCTGGCGCCGGCCTTGGACTCGAACCGCAGCTGCGGCACCTTCTTGTACAGGCTCTCCGCCAACTCCGTCTTGAACATCGGCTCCACCTCCACGCACTCGTGCGGGATCTTGTTGTAGTCCAGAAATGCCTTGACGGTGCCGCACCACGGGCAGGTGGTGTACCGGTAAAACTGAATGAGGGGGTGCTCTTTGGGGTCGCAAAGCTTCTTGAAGGCCTCGTCTAGCTTCGTGGCGTCCTGCATTGCATTGAAGGCTTCGGCGGTCACGCTGCGGTTGTCGCGCAGGCGCCGCTGGTACATTGCGTACCCACCACCGACCCCCACAAAACCTGCCACCGTCGTGCCGACGAGGACCTTTCGGGAAAACGTTCCCCTGCCGAACATGATGTCGTGCTGGAGAGAGAACAGGGCGACAGGCACCTTGTCAGGAGACACAAGAAACAAAGGGGTGTGGGTTGGGTGGAAGGTTCACGGCCACAGGAAGACGCTATGCGCTCTCGTCTGTTTTTCGCTCGATCACCTGAGAGATGCTTTTTGTATAATGGGTCAAATACTTCACCGTGTTTGTCTGTTGTTTTTAGGTGCGTGTGCTCGCGTGTGAGCACCGTGGCGAGTGAAATGTAGTTGATGCGTTTAGCAGGTGATGGGATGCGCGGGGAAGAGAGAGAGGAGGGGGCACTGCTGGGCGATCTGCGGAAAGGGAAATGCGGGGTGGGCGGGCGGAGGATGCCGTTGCGCGCCCTCGAGAGGGCGCGCGGCATTCGATAGCACGCTGGCACCGCTGTCAGTCAGCGTTGACGCAGTCACCCGATGACGAACACCTAGTTATGCAGGTGTGTGCATGTGTGTGTGTGTGTGTGTGTGTGTGTGTGTGTGTGTGTGTTTGTGCTTTCCTTATGGACCAGCGCAAGGAGTTGGTAGTTACCGCGTAGAACACAGGGTAGGGGTGTGTGTGCGCGCCGCCACCCCACACACTTACACAGAGGCCACCTTGTCAGGTTTCGCTGCGCGACAGTGGCGCAGATACCCAGACGCAGAAACCACGAAAGAGACTCATACGCCTCCACATCGTTTTTTTTGGTGCTTCTTGCTGCCGCGGTCTACGTGCGTGCCTTTGTAGATGTTACTCTAGACAGGAGGTGAGAACCGCAGAAGACAGGGTGTGGCACGTGAACTCAGCTGCCGTAGCGAGTCGAGGGCATGCCCTCAACCCACGATTTCTCGTGACGGCTCCAGTGCTCGTCGTCTGTGTGATTGAGCCCACTCACGTTGACGAGAGGCTCCTTGCGTACCTCTTTCTCCAGTGCCATCTCTGCAAGTGAATCGTATCGACGCTGCCGTCGCGTGGCAAGGTTGTGAAGCCTTCGGTACTTCCGGCCATGCTCATCTTGGTCGCCGTGCACAATGGCGTTCACTCGGTTAGCGTAAGTCTTGCGCGACAGTTTCGTGTACCGCTTCTCTGGCTCGTCCAGAGAATCGAGCAACTCCTTCATCCCACCGTGCATACTGCTTCCTCCGGCGCTCGTCGCCATCTTCTTTTCGCCTGGAGACATGAGGAAGGTCCGCTCCGCCTCGCTCTGCCGCTGCCTAATCTTCGCCTTGGTAAGAGCGTCCTCATTGAGGGGCCACTCGCCACCAGTCTGCAGACCGTTTTCGACGTGCTGTGCGATGAAGGCAATGCGCTGGCTAAAGTCCCTCACGGAGGAAGGCCACAGCTCGTAGCCGTCTGGCTTACGCATCGCCATGCGTCGTAGTGCCGCGGCACGCTTCTGGCGCTTCCGCTGCAGCCAATGGAAGCGCCGTTTTCCCTGGCGGGCGTCACGCAGCTCAGCCAACGTGAGCGTCTCCTCGGTAGCTGCAGAGTACTCTTTTGCCGCCTTCAGCCGCTTCCACTCGCGCAGTCGCGCATCACGCGGCAGCCGCGCCAGACGCACACGCAGCGCCTCGTCATCCTCCGTGAGTCCAAGCGATCCGTACTTGACACGGTCACGGATGCTGTAGGGCAGGGCGTGTACCCAATCGGGAAAGTAACTGTCGTCATCCAGCATGAACGAGTCGATGCGCGAGGTTGGGTACACGCCATGCTCCTCCACTAGCCTTCGCTGGTGCTGCTCCACCGCCTCCTCCTCTGAGTCGGCGGAGCGCAGTTTGCGAAAGAGCTGGTAAAACTCGCGCGACGTGGGTGGCTGGCCAAACTTGTCGGCCACGTGATCGCGGCGATCCACCTCGCGCCGCATCAAATTGCGCATGGTGGTGCTGTAGTCCTGGCTGCCGTGACCGTCCTCGGCGAGAGCGTCGTCAGAGGAGCGAACCGCCTGTATCTCGGCCGGCGTCTGCGGCAATCGACGCCCCGCATGAAGCGCTTCCACTGTACGCGTGTCGAGGTTCAGATGGTCCATCATGGTGCGCTGCTTTTCCTCCTTCAGGAGGCCGCGCTCTTTTCGCCTCGTCTTTAGCATCGCTGTCAAGTTTGTCTTGCTGCGGTACACCTCCGGTTCCGTAAAGCTGTCTCCCCTCTCCCGCTCTGTTAGCGCCCCCTTGTTCAGATTCACGCCACCTGCGCTGCTTCGCTTGGCGAATGCCACATGTTGATAGGGCCGGAGCAGCACACTGTACCCCTTCGAAAACATTAAGCACACCCCTGCCGCGCAGTGGTTGCGACACGACTACTGCAGTTGCGAATGGTGCTTCCTATGTGCATCTTCACGACCAGACAGCGCGCCATGAACGACGAAGAACAGCAAAGGAGAGTGAAGCCCGAGAAGTGAAGGTTAGAGAGCCCCATTGGCGCGCATGAGGACATGATGGAAACAACAAACATACAAAGCCCAGCGGCGCGTGCAAAAAGTGCATCGTATCGAAAGGGAAACGGCACGGTTCCTCGCAGGGCGTCCTGGGAGAGACTACCGCGAAAGCCAACAAGAACGAAATGCGGCGGTGCGCCGCCCCCCGCCTCCGCTGCACCTTACAGAGGGGGTGGTTACGGGGAAAATGTGTATTCAAGGCGAGGTTCACAACAGCGACCGCCAGATTTCGTTTTGTTCTCCCGCCTTTTAACATTTCTGTTCCCCACAAGATGAGGGATGCCTCAGCGCGTGGTATCCAGGGCTTAGTACCCTACTCTGTGTGTGTGTGTGTGTGTGTGCGTGTGCGGGGGTGGGGTCGGGGAGCCGCCATCACCCACACTTTATCTCTGCAAAACGCCGAACCAATTCTGGTGGTGACGAGGACGAGTACCTACGGCATGGGGAAGTGAGGTCGATTCACCGAGACTCATGTCCACGGTGAGGACCTGGACGGCGTAGCCTGAAAGCGACCTGTCTCAGCGAACACGCTTGTCGCATCCACATCATGGACAAAGTGTCAACCAGGCCGAAACACATCTTACAAGGCCCTCACACCGCCTCCTGGTGGTGGGAAACCGGAGCCACCCCGATGGGGATGCACCGCATGGCGACGGGCATGATGGGAGGAGCGGCTGTGAGGCACGGGGGAGGGGGTAGAGCTTGAGGCACAGGCTGTATTCCGATGGTTGCGGCAGTGCATCGCTGCAACGCCTGTCTGCCGCTACTTGGCACCGCTAGAGGGGCCGGGGGGAGGGAGTGGCTGCGATCAGACTCAACGGCAGAATGGCCACCTGCAAAACAGAAAAGAGAAAACGTGCGTGCTGTGTTGTTGTGTGCGCCGTCGGCGTCGCCTGCGAGGCGGTGAACGACCGCAGAGCCCAATGCGTTTGAGCCGCAACACGTTGCAGGAGAGAACAGAGGGACGGGGGGACAACGCTGTGCTGCGTCAGCCGTGCTCCAGCTGCCTCCCACTCAGCGGGGTCGCTTTGCACACGGCGGTCGAGCACGCAGACATGCCCAACAAAGCAGTCGCACAGGAGGAGAGCGGGAGGTGAGCCGATATATGGCCGTGCCCAAGATCGTGCTCCATCGGAACGTGCAGGAGGGACGCACGTCGTCTCCGCCAGAGTTGCTCGGACATCACAAACAAGCGCGTTTAGCACTCCCGACGAGGCCTGCATGCAAGCCTGCGCGACGGCGCCGGCTCATTCAATCCGATTTGCGTTGACCGCCTGCCTGCGCTTGTGCTGCGCGCTACGGTAGCAGTTGTAGCCGTTAACCGTGGCCAAGCAGATGTTCACCAACGCCAGCGAGCGACTGCCAGAGTTCTGGGGCTGAATGAGTAGGGCGTAGACGAACCACACCATACCAGTAGCGCAGAGAGCAGCGCTCGAGTTGAAGTCGATCTTCTCCACCGGCGGATATCCGGAGACGATGCCGTAAAGGGGGACGATCGAGAGCGACCACTTGAACAAGGGGGCGGTGTTGTAGATGGAGTTGAGGTACGCGATGACGCGGTTCTGTTCGTACGGGGCGAGAAAGTTGAAGATGCGCCCCGTTCCAACCCAGCTGTGGAACGCCTTGGGGAAAAGCTTCGGGATCGCTTGACCAGTCACCGTAGAAGACATCTTTGCTTACCCAACGGCGGAAGAGCCGGAGGTGAACAGAGCTGAGGGTGTGGGGGAGGGAGTATAAGAAGAAGCGATTCCACAAGAGAAATAAGGAGGCGAGGTGGGCGAGAAGGCAACACGAGCTGGGGCATATGCGTTATCCGCAGCACGAGTTCAACGGAGAGAGAAAATGGTCAAGCAAACGACAAAAAAAATGGGAGGGAGCGCAGGGACGGCAAAGAGGTGGAGAGGGAGAAGAATGGTGTGCGTCGTGGGTGGCAGTATACTCACACGAAAAGGGCTCGTTTCACGGCTTACAAACGGGCACCACTTGACACGCATCTTTTACAGCACGGAATCCCGTATACGATGGTGCTCGTGCGTATGCACGCATTCGTGCATCTGCTCCGCCGCGTGAGTTGCGCCGTTGGCCCGCAACAGCTACAAAACATCATGACGACGTCAGTGTTTTTGTACTTCTGTTGGCACTACCTGATGTGTGCTGGTCGGATCATCTTTACCTCCCTGCTGGATGCCCAAAGCGGCCAAAGCAGAAAACGTCACTGTACCGCATCGATAGGAGCGTCAGGGCAAAGAGAAGCGTGTGGAACGAGTGCACCACCAGAAAACGTAGCCATAACCGCTGCCAACGTAGTCAGCGTTGGCGGCGGACGGGGAGAAACGAAGAGAGGGAAAGATGACGAGAGTCTTCTCCGTTTGTCTACGCGGGGCTGCCCTTCGCCAACCTCACAACGTTTGCTCATACTGCAGAAGCGCTTCTTGAGCAGATATGTATTGGTCCCAATCGGCGGCAGACACCTCGACCTGCTCTGCTGCCGCGAGGGGCTCGGCAGCCACCTTGTCCAGCTGCACCAGCACCGTAACGGGCTGCAGGCGACGGGAAAGCATCGCATAGTGAGGTGACGATTGGGGAAGGAGGAGGAGCAGCACGTACAGCGTCTGCACCAGCGCCGGGCATGCTGTGGGGTGCAACAGGGACACGCGCAAAAAAGTGAAGGTGGGCGACTCTAGCTGCTGCACCAAGTGATCGAGCTGCACGTAAGTGGCAACAGACATCTCGCCCTCCCCGAGATGCTCACAGATGTGCCGGGTGAAGACGAAGTGACGACACAGCAGCCCGAGCGAGAGCAGCGCTACAGCGTTGTAGCGCCAGCACGGCAGCAGCGTCGAGAACATCTCCGCCGCGTTGGTGTTTGTCAGCCCGCGGCGCAGCAGTGTCCGAACATTGTCCAGCTCAGGGAACGTGGCCAGCATGGCTTGGAGGGAGAGCACCACCTTGCTCACAAATCGCAAGTCGGTCACGCAGGACAGCGCGCGTGCGAAGTGGACGAGCACGCCTTCTCTGAAGTCGTCCTCCTCGAGCCCGCTGCGCAGCGTGTGTAGCCGGCGCACTACATCGGGGAAGCGCCGCAGCAGCTGCCCGTCCTGATTGTGGTGAAGCAGCCGGTGCAGCACGAGCTGCACCAACTCCGAAAAGTGACTGTTGCTCGTGAGCACGCATGCCACCTCGGTGCCTCGAAGCGCCACATTTTCTGGAGCGACGTCGAGCAACATGGTAATCCTCCCTAGCACGTTACTAAGTAGATTCTCCGACGTCGCAGGTGCAAGGTGGTGCAGGACAAGGAGCCATTCGAGTCCACCTATGAGCGTCTCCTCCCCAGCACCGCTGTCAAGCAACTCCAATACGCTCCGCAAAAGCACATCTATCACCCCGGCCGACACGCCGTCCCCGACGGACACAATCGCGTGTTGCACCTCCTGGTTTGTGGTGACGGCTGCCGCATGCGTGGAGCCGTCGACCGAGCTCAGCTCAGGCAGCGTCGCCTCCAGAACACGGGACAGGTGGAGTTGGAAAATGTCGTCATGAATTCCAAGGTGGACGAGCTCCGACAACCACTCCAGGCAGAACACGCGCGTCCGCGCAGATGTTGTGTCGTGTACGCATGTGCACAAGGCGCCCACGACTTCGCATACATCCGCTGCTGTGTCCGCGGAATAGTGTTGTGAGACACTGTGCCGGCATTCACGCAGGATGTGAAACACGTTTGTGTCGTTGCTGACAGAGGCGGCGAGCAGCACGCGAAGGAGCGACGCCATGGAGGTGGCGAAGTGGCAGCCGGGCAGTTCAAGCACAAACCGCAGCCACTGGAGGATCCACTGAGACACGGCCGCGGCCACGTCGACCACAAGCGGTCCCGACGTCGATGTGTAGTTGCCTAGCGTGTCGGACACAAAGGAGGCAAAGGTGTTCATGTCCACTGCAGAAGCCCCGCTGCGGCTCACCGACTCTTTCAGCGTACACGACACCTCCTCAGCTAGCAGAAACACACGCTTGTCGCGGTCGCTCACGGCGATGGAGAGTGCAGTGAAGAGGTCTGTGAATCGCGCCCCCCATGCCTCTGCCCCGTGGTGCCGCACCAGCTCGTAGCATGCTTCGATGGCGGCAATGCGGACGATCGGGTCCGCGTCGCCCATGCTGCGCAGCACAGGATCCAGTAAGCGCATGAGCAGGTTGCTGCCCAGTGGTTGCGGCGGAAGACCAGCACACACCGCACGTACGCATAGGAGGCCAGCCCGGCGGTAGGCTGCTGCGGTGCTGCGCAGCAGCTGCTCTTCGACGCCGCGTAATTCGAGCACTATCACCTCTTCCGCTTCGGCGGTGGGCACATCCTTGTAGAGTTGTGAGGTGCGTGATGAGATCGCCTGTGCAGCCCTGGTGCGGGCATCGGCCTTCCCTTCGATGAGGGCCTTGCGCGTCGCTTGTAAGGCGAGTGGATCGGTCATGCTGTGTGGACAGAGCTGAGGAGCAGCGGGCAAGCACGTACACCCGCACACGCACTCACGAAGACTTCACTGTTAGCCGTCACGCATCGGCAGTGACCGTAATGAAAAAAAAAGCAGTCGAGGTGAACGACAGGAGAGAGAGGGGAGGGGAGAGATGCAGCGTGCATGTTTGAGACCAGGAGAGAGGAAGAGGGCGGCACACGTGAAGTTGGGACGGCATGGAGGTCACAGCTTCGGTGCTTTGCGCTGCGCCTGGGGTGGGGGTGAAGAACAATCAGCCAGCCTTGACGCTTTCTGCGGCGTGTACTAAACGGGAGCATGAGGGAGGGGTGGAACAGAGCCTTCTGCATGCCGGCCCCTCACATGCGTACATCCCACCACCCACCCTCACCGGAGCGGGTCACCGTTTACCGCTGCATTACCACAGCCGTTGTGTGGGCAAGCCTGTGCCAGGGAGGCGGAGGGGTTCAGAGGTGAAATGGGTATCCTTGTGGTCAGGTTCATCAAAAAGAACAAGTCATGACTTTCACAGCTGCGCATGCGACACAGTTTCTGGGCGCGCCAGGCAAGGGCACACACACACACAGAGAGAGAGAGAGAGAAAGAAGCAAAAACAGAGAACGAAGCGAAGAAATCAGCAAAACAAGAAACAAATGGCAACACGTTGAACGAGAGAAAAGGAGGGAAGAGGACGAAGACATCGACCGAGACGTCCAACAAGGGTCGAAAACGCCGACAAAGTGAGACAGGCTAACCCCCCTCGCCCATATATATAAATACGAACACGCGATGAAGAAAAGAATCCAAGATCCGAAACAAACGAAGATGTCCGCTTGCGTCGAAGGAGATCAGGCCTGACAAAGAAAACAGAGGAGATGGGAAGAGATGACAAAAGGAAAAACATACAAAGGATAAGGCAAGCGACAAGCAGAAGAGGGCGGGGAACCGTTCCAAGAGTCCCTGCTAACACACAAACGAGAGGCAGGAGGTCGTGGCGTTTGTGAGTGAGTGGAGCTGCATCCACAGATCATCTAAAGGAGAGAAGGGATGGGTGTCCTAAGCGAAACTACGGTAAAGTAAAAATAATCGAAACGATAGCCCCCTTCATTCCTTTTTTTGTTCCGCTCCCTCTCACTGCTCTGCACTTCTCGTTTGTCGACGTGGCCGTTTTGCTTGTCCCTTCGATTTCTTCCTCGCGCTAACTGTGGCAACCAACCAGCAACTACGAGGAGTCCCCTTACCGCGAACATGACACAGAGCACAGGCGTCTGCTCCGTTCGATGTTCTGCTGGGGTTTACTGAGAGGATCGAGAGAGTAGAGGCAGCACCCTCCTCGGCCTCCACGGTGGCTGAACAAAGCGATTCGCTTTCGGCCTCACCTCACTTCTCTGCGCCGCACGGCCAACATCTATCCTACAATTGCAACGATACACATTCACGACAACGAAACGCGAGAACAAGAGCACACACACAGCTCGCCGACGACACACAGAAAGCGAAAGTAAAAATGACAAGTACAACAAAGCACACACACACACAAAAAGAAAACAAAAAGAAGAAGGATTCCGTACAGGTATGCGAAAGCAACCACAAAAAAAAAGGAGAAATACAAAAGAGCGAACTCGAAAAGGGTACAGCGAACAAAAAGGTCTCGCTATGTGGGGAGGCGTGCGATGGGGTCAGAACGAGGAATGATGTCGCACGATCATCGAGATGTGCAGGGAGAACAATCGAAACAGTCAAAAAGAGAGAAATGGAGCATGCTCACGGTGCTGCGTTCTTCACCCTCTATCAGGCCACCACGATGGCCACAAGAGATAGGCAGCGATGTCGTTTAACGCAGATACACAAGCTGGTCACGCTCCTACCACCACTAATACACGTGAAGCCCACATCCAGAAGAGAATCGGCCCACGCAGAACGGTGTCGCCGAGTTGTTGGCAATCGTACACATACATGCAGACCCGCACACACATGCAGCCACACACAATCAAGCATGCATGAACAAGCACATAGAGTTGATAGGAAAGGGAAGAATTCAGCCTCAGAGAGAGTACAGGGAAACCACAACCAGAAAAAAAGGAAAAGGGAGCGCAGAGACGCGCAGGAACGCTTCCACACTGCCATGCCAACGCACACATGCATGAAAAGGCAGTCAAAACCGGCACTGGCAACCACAACAGCAAATCGATCCGGCAAACATAACGGGCAACACCAACAACAGAAGTATGTGCGTAAGGGCCGCCGTTAATAGATAGTCATGTACATTCGGTGCATTTTGCATGCATGTCCACAGGAGCCAGAGGCAAGGGTCGAAGGTCAGACGAAAGGCAGAGGGCCGGCCCCCCTCAGTGAGCACCACTTCCACAACCGGCTCATTAGTGCCTGCGCACTGGAAAACTGTGGTGGTGTGAGAGGCGCACGTTCGACGACCAACGTGTGCTAGGCCGGATGCTGCTCGGCAGTTCTACTGGGAGCTGGGGGATAGACCACGCGTGCTTGAGCGGCGAGGGGTGCTGCTACGGCGCACCGACTCCTCCTCGATGCGCGACTTGCACGTCTCCAGCTGTCGAATGCTCTCGATGTTCTTCTTTGACAGCTTAGTCTTGGAGAAGGGAATGTGCTGATCTGTTTCCGGAGCACCAGACGGATACCATGGCTGCTTGTAGCCGCTGCGTTTGCGGGCAGGCGACACCCACGACGGACGGCGGCGCTGCAGTCCGCCGGCGGTAGCATGGTAAGCCGCCTCCGCCTCCGCCTCCGCCTCCGCCGTAGGCGTGCCGGCAGACCGCGACGCGGCGCGGTAGTGCTCAGCCTCAAACTCGCCAACCTCCGACTGATGCCCCTCTCCCGGCTCGTACTCGTGGCGGTGCAGCTCTCCGTGGTACTCCTCCTCCTCGGGCTGCCACACCTCTTCCGAGGCCGCTGCAGGCCGCTGCATCCCCTGTTCCCCCTCCTCGGGCTCTGACACCTCTTCCGAGGCCGCTGCAGGCCGCTGCATCCCCTGTTCCCTCTCCTCGGACTCTGACACCTCTTCCGAGGCCGCTGCAGGCCGCTGCATTCCCTCTTCCCCCTCCTCGGGCTCTGACACCTCCTCCGAGGCCGCTGCAGGCCGCTGCATCCCCTCTTCCCCCTCCTCGGGCTCTGACACCTCTTCCGAGGCCGCTGCAGGCCGCTGCATCCCCTCTTCCCCCTCCTCGGGCTCTGACACCTCTTCCGAGGCCGCTGCAGGCTGCTGCATCCTCTCTTCCCCCTCCTCGGGCTCTGACACCTCTTCCAAGGCCTCTTCAACCAGATGCTCCGCATCTTCAGCCTCCTCGGGCTGCAGCCCCTCTTCCGCTTCCGGCTCAAGCTGCGGCTCTTGCTCCGCATCCTCCTGCAGCTCTTTCTCAGACTGCGCCTCGTCGAGGTACTCCTGCTGCTCTGGCGCCTCTTCTCCCTCCTCGTCAAGCCGCTGCTCGCCCCGTTGGCTCCTCTGCCATTGACGCCTCTCATGCGGCGCGGCCTCGTCGACCTCCTTCTCCTCATAGAGATCCTCGTTGGTGCCCCTGTCGCGATCAGCCATCGCGGTTGCTTGCGTCGCCTGCGGCTCCTCCTCTTCTTCCTCTTCGTCGTCGTGCACGTTACTCTCATCCAGCTCGGCGGCCCGGTGAGCTTCCTCCTGCTCTTCGTCCTCCTCATCAGCACCCCTGTAGGCTGCTTCCTCGGCAGCACTGCGCGGCCGGTATATGCCCTCCTCCACCGGCAGCGGGGCGTGCAGACGCTTGTAGCTTCCAACGACTTCGCCAGCTTCCTCGTTGATGTTCGCGGCATGGTACATCTGAACGATAACCACTCCCTCATCATCGTCGTCCAGCTCGCACTGGCCGACAGACATGAGGCGATCCTTCTCGTACACCTGCACTTCCACAACCTTCTCCTCTGGATCCACCTCGACAAAGCGGACCTCCTGGTTCCAGCTGATGATGCTGTTACCGTCGGAGCCCAGGATGGCCGGCGCCTCCACGGTGACACCCTCCAGCTCGCCAGAGGCAACAGACACGTAGCCCTCTGCTACGGGGCTGCCGTCACGGCGCACAAGGTTGAAGCCGCGGACGACGGTGAAGAACAGCGACTCCTTCTGCACCGCCAGCGAGGAAGGGTGCGGGTCCAAATCATCCAGCGGTTTGTTCACCCACTCGACCTCGATCTCGCCCCAGAGGGCGTCCTCCTTCGACTTGGACTCAATCAGCAGCACCGCATTTCCCTTGTTGTACAGACGCTCGAACTCCAGCGGCACCGCGCCGATGACGAGAAGCTCCTCCTCCTCCGAGGAGCTCTCCTCCTTTTTCGGTACGCATACAAGGATGTGGCCCAGCTTCCTCTCGGTGTTGAGCTGCATAACCTGCGACGGATTCCCAGGGAGGTAGTAGTAGCCATCCTTGCCGTAGTAAGGCGACAGCGATGGCTCTGGCTGAGTCCCAGGCTTGTAGAGCACTGACTCGGAGCAGTTGTCGTCCGTGTCGCGCAGCACACACAGAACACCGCCGGTGTACGGCTCCGCGCCGTGGTCGGTGAACTGGAATAAGTGGTGGACCACAAAGGTACAGCCGAGCGGCACGCTTAGCGTCTGCTGCTCGATCGCCTCCTCGTCCATCTTGTCGTCGGCGCCGCGCAGGTACCAAGAGGCCACGATGGTGCCCAGCGGACCTTCTTGACAGGTGCCGTAGCCAGTCTGCATGCTGTCCTCCGGCATGATCGGCAGCGGCTCCTGGTCGCCATGGCTGCGGTCCTGCAGGGCGCTGCACGGGATCACCACGCCGCCGATCAGCCGGTCATTCTTCTCGGGCAGCGCATCGTTCACGACGAGCACCTCCAGTGGTTCGTTGTGGTTGATGTACGGGAACTCGAAGAGCTCCTCCCACGCTACCATCACTTCCTTGCCGCGCAGCACCTTTTCGGTCTGCCCCTCAAAGGCACCGCAGCGCACGATCACGGAGATCCGGTCATCGTACTCAGCGCTCACGTTTCGGCCACAGTGGACCGTGACGATCAGCTTCGGCACCTTCTGATCCTTCTTGGCGCGACGCAGGTCATCAATCGTCTTCGGCGGTGGCGGCACGCTCGGGGCTGTCTCGACCAGCTCATCGTCCTCCATGATCCGCCGGTATGCCTTGCGACGGACATCGCCTGAGGGCAGCGGCCGCGCACGCTCCTCGAAGACGTCGAGCTGCATGAGGCGGCGACGCTCAGCCTCCTTGGCGTCGCGGGCCTCGCGCAGAAGACGCTCGCGCTCCTCACGCTTGCTGAACTCGCTGCAGCACGGGCAGAGGTAGACCTCTGGCATCTGGGCGTACATCTTATCCGGCGGGAAGCCGACCCGACGGATGAGGGAGGTCGCTGTGTCATCCTCGTAGGGTAGGGCCTCACCGAATAGTGACATGATGCGCGAGGTGCTTCGCTGACGGACGAAAAGAGGCGGGTGAGTTTGTGTCGCGATGCTTTGGCTTTCTGTTGGCCAAAGGGAATCCAAAGAGAGCGGGAAACTACAGGCGACAGGGGCACCCTACGGAAGAGGCCGGGTCGTCTCTGTGTGTGTGTGTGTGTGCGTGTGCGTATACGCGTTGTTTTCCTTGGTTTCCTTTCTGGGATGTTGCTGTCGTCGAGCACAGTCGTTTGCGCAATCGTATGAGTGCGCGTGTGTGAATGGGGACGCAATGACAAGCAAACAAAAAAAAGCGAGCCCGCGCACAACACTCACTGGCACACGCAAGTGGAGGTATGCGAAGAAAGCGACGGAAACGGAACGAAAAATATGTGTGGTGGAAAGGCGTGGAGGACGCGAAGTTCGTTAGGCGAGTAGAGAAGAGAGAGCGTGAGCGAGATGCACGAGGGAACAAGGAAATGAAAAGACAGATAGACACGTGCGACGGCTTTGTCCGCAAAATCAGTACAGGGGGTCGTAGTCGTTATCGTTGTCGTGGTGAGGGTGAGGGGGGAGGGGGGTGCGGCAAACACGGCAGTGATGAAGGCGACGGCGCCGATGTTGTCTGTCGAGGTGGGTGGTATTGGTAATGGAGAGCCGAAGAAGAAACGAGCCACGAGCAGAACACAAAGACTGACCCACTCACTCAGATCAAGAAGGAAACGAGCGATGTAATAATAGTACTTACAAACAAAAGACGAGAGAGAGAGAGGCGAGAGGGGTGCTGATGCGGCAAGGACGGTAGATGACCAAACGTCTTTGCTACACGCTGCTACTTCTGTGTGAAGTGCGAGCAACGGCAACAGACATGGAAAAAGAAAAAGCGACGGCAGAAATGGCGGAGAGCGCAAGGGGGGAGAAGAAGGGAGAGAGCGGAGATGGCCGACAGGGATGACAAGAGTAGCAATGGGAGAGCCAAGTGTACATTTATCGATAATGGCAGCACCATTGTGGAGGAGGCGGGGGCGCGTGGCAATAGAAAGGGAGAGAGTGGCCAGCAGAGCCGGAAACTCCACAAACAATGATCAACAGCGCCGAAATGGAATGCCGGAGGAACATAAGATACCGCCAGAAGCGCGACTGTAGTTGGGGCGAGGAGCAGTGGAGGCGGCCGCTTCTGCTTTACTCGTTTGGCGCTGGGCTCTGACGCTCGCGGGTAGCAACAAGTGAGGTGGGGGACAACGCACACAAGGGACAAGGGCCTAAGCGTCTTTCGTTGTTTACACCAAACTGGAGAGAGACAGAGAGTCGAGGGGGCAGTGACTCGGTGCTTCGCCGCGCGGGGGCATCACTTTCGCAGTATAGCGAAGTGCCCCGCAGTATGGCGACGTCGTTCGGAAAACAGCGCACACCAGAGAGCTGCAAAAGCGCATGCCGACTGCCATCTCTTCTCATGGAAAAAAAATAAGATCGAGCTCTATACATGGGTACATCGAGTGCATAGTTCGCGGCAAACCGCCACGACGGCACCCACATAGAACATGAGCGGGGAGGGAAAGGGTAGGCTGGGTGGCGGGGGCCACTACATGACGCCGACAATCGCTTTCGGCTTCCCGACGTTTCGCGCGTCCTCGCTACAGCGGCACCGGTAGTCCATCGTCACCCCTTCAAGCAAGTGAAAGCGCAGGAGTAGGGGAAACGCTGCGTGAGAGAACATAAGGGCAGGGCGCAAGAGCGGCAAAGAGCCGGCGCTCGAAAAGGACCGCTGTGGCGGCTGGAGTGTGCAGAGATAAGCGCTGGTCACGAGCAGCCGCAAAGAGCGAGGTAGAATAGTGTCGGCAAACCTCGCGGCATGGAAACCAAACACATTGCTGCGGCGAGCCTACGTCATCGCTTGACTATAGACGTGTCCACCCTTGCGTTTCAACATGAGGATCTCGGCCGTGAGCGCGTCTATCTCCTCCTGCTGTGCGGCAATGAGCTCGCGCAGAACGGCACGCTCTTGCTTCGATGCGACCGTCGTGCCGCAGTACTGCTGCACCGTCTTGGAGGTGGCTTGAGACAACACGGAATCTACGCGCTGACGCTCCGTTTCGAGATCGCCGAGGTTCTGCAGCAGGCTAGTGTTTTCAAAGACTTTGTCCTGGAGGCGCGTGCGGAGTTCGGCAATGTGGTTCTCGACCTTCTTCACCGAGCGTGCCCACTTCAATTCAAGGTGGTGCAGCTCTTCCTTCTTCGCCTCTATTGCCCAGCTGGACCCGCACGTCTCCAGCATCTCTAAGTCAACGTATTGGCCAAACCGAAGTAGCATCACCTCGTTCACCTTGTCTTGCCATTCTTCGAACACGCGATTCGAGGCCGCACGCGCCTCCTTCAGCGGCTGCAGCTCCGCCGTCAGTCTCGCGACCTCGTCACGGCGCTCTATCTTCTGGTCAGCCAAGTCAAAGATGCGCTGTCGTAGCGCGCTCATCTGCTCCGCGGAGATGACAACTACCGGCTGTTCGGGGAGGTGGGATGGTAGCCGCGCATCCTCTTCAAGGCACCGCACCTGACTCAGGCGGAGCGGCACTGCTGTATAGAGCATGTTCAACTCCCTCCGCTTCTTTTCCTCGAGCACCTGCACCTCGGCTCGGCACTGCTTGACATGCTCCGCCAGCTCCTGCAGCCGCTGCTCGCTCTGCTCCAGCTGTTTGCGGATGTTCGCCACCTCTGCTTTAGCCGCGTCACTGGCTTCCGTCAGGTCGAGGCGAGATTCACGACACTTCAGCATGCCCTCCCACGCCTCCACGCTGCAGTTGGGCGGCCGAACCTCCTCGCCGATACCGTCGTCCTCATCCTCGTCGTCATCGCTGGTGATGTCGTCATCGTCGTCATCCCCATCTTCCGGGCGGCGCCGGCGCTTCAGCTGCCGATAGTAGACTCGCTTAATGTACGTCAGCTTGTCGCTTGGGCAATGCTCGTCGATGTACGCCTCTGCTGCCTGATTAGTGGATTTGAGCTGCGCGGTGAGGTGGCGGATGCGGTCCTCGCTAGACGCCACGTCCGTGTGCTGAGATGCAATGGCGCGCTGCACCGACTCCCGCTCCTGCTTCACCGCCGTCAAGACGGCGCGGAGTTTCTTGTCCTGCGAGCGAAAGATCAGCAGCAGCTGATACTCGCGGTGGAAGAGGGTCAGACACCTCGTCATAAGGCACAGATCGACGTCGAGCGCCGCGCGACGCAGCCGCAGTGACTCCAGCTTGTCATTGAACTCCACCCGCACCGCCGCCATGGCGTCTTGCAAGCGCCGCATGTCTCGCTCCAGCACGGCGCGCTGCATCTCCCGCTCCTCCTTCTCTTCTGGAGTAAGGGTTACATTGTGGAGCTTGCCCTTCAGATCGGCGTCCATGCGCTCCCGCATCGCCAGGCTGCCCATGGCGCTCTGCCGTGAGCCTCGTCCGAGGTAGGAGGGGAAGTGGCTGCCCTTGGAGCGCTTTTGTGACGTGCTCATAGTCCCGGGCACGGCGCCGACGGTCGCGGTAGAGGAGTCCCGCGAGCGCTCGGGCGCTTGCGCGCCGGCCAGGTCCGCGCCAAAACCACGATGCGCCTTCATCGCCTCCGCTTTGGCCCGCTCCTCCGCTTTCTGTTTGTTGTACGCCTCGAGTTTGTCACGGTCCATTGTGTAGAGCGTCTCAGGCTCCTCCTCAACAGTAAGGGATAGGTGAGGCATTTCAGGCGAGGCGCACAATCCCAGCTGGAACAGCACCTTTCCGTAGTCCTGGCGCATCCAGTTGAGACGGGCGAGGGCGTGCCGCTTCTCCTCGCGCAGCTTGAGCAATTCTTCGTTGAAGGAGGTCTTCATGCGCACAATGTCCTCCGTTAAGTGGATCATGCGCTGCAACTTGGCGACTGCGGTGGGTCGGTACCGGTGCTCGCCTCGGTACGCTGCATCTGTGCGAAACGTGCAGTCACCTCGGTTCTTGAGGTCCATCGCGATCTGCTGCTTCAGCGCTGCGTCGTCGATTGCTGGGTTCGGCTTGCAGTCCAACAAACGCGCATAGCCGTCCCGCCGCTCTTGCCGCTCGCGACGGCGTGTGTCCATTTTGTCGAGCTGCTGCTTCACGGAGGCGCCGATGGTGGCTATTCCAGCCAGATCGTCAGGCCGCTCGTGGGCGGCGGCGGCGTCGACGCCGGCTGCCTGAGAGTCTGCCGCAACTGCGGGCCCTGTCGGTGGTGCGTCTGCACCGGCGCCATCCTGCTCGCTGTCGCTTCCCCCGTCCTCTTCCTTCTCTACGTCCGACTCCCCGTCCGACTCGGCTAGCTGGCGAGCAGCCGCGTCCAGTTTGGCGATGGACTCGTGTGGGTCGAAGAGGCGCAAGGAGGCGACGGAGAAGCCCTCTTCGATCGCCGCGAGTTCAAAGCGGTCGTAGAGCAGATTGTCAAGGAAGCAGTTCTTCAGCTTGGCCGTCTTGACATCTTCGCGGGCGGTGGGCAGGATATACTCCTTTTCGGCCTCTCGCACTCGGCGCTGCTTCTCCGCGTCAAGGGCGTCCTGGAGCGACGCATCGAGTTGCATTTCGTCCCTGTTAAGCCGCTGGCCAGGCGGCAACTGTTCGTTGCCGTGCACCAGCTCAGCGTACGCGTCGCGCACCTTCTCCAGCTTATTCAAGAAGCGCTGCAGCTTCGCCTCCCTGTCTGCTGCGGCCCGAGCTGCGTCGTCCGCCTCTTTCTGCTCCTGCACCGACAAAGCGGGTGCCTCGGCAGCCCCCACAATCTCTTCGGCCACCGCCACAACCGCGGCGGCAGCAGCCGCTGCAGAAACCATGCCGAGGGCCGGTTCAACAGCTGTAGCGTCACCGATAAGAGGTGGCGAAGCACGCGGGGCTGCGTAGCCGTCTCGCAGCTGTGTCACGACAAGGCCGTCCGTGCCGATAGAGACAACCATGCTGCCGTTATGAGAGAGAAAGGCGCCGGTGACGGCGCCACCCGTGCTGTCGTGCGCCGCGCCGAGCAGAAACACCTGCGGACGACTTGCAGCCTCCCGCAGCAGTAGTCGGTTGTGGTCTGCACACACGACAAGAGCGCCGTTGGGGCTGACGAAAGCCCGACGCGGCACGCAGTCTCGGTAGCACACGTTCAGCGCTGGGTCCTCGACGTAGTCTGGTGGCTCCACGCCGGTGGGGGGCAGGGGCGGCAGCTCTAACCGGTTCGCGTAGCGGATGGTGCCCTGGTACGTGTACGCAAGCTCCTCCTTACCCATGCCAATCGCAAAACCATCCCCTGGGAGTTGCACGACAAAGGCGATCGGCCATGGCCCCACATCCTCCTCCTCCAGTGCAGTCGCAGCGGTGTCGTCCACCAACTCCAGCTCCTCAGCTTCCGTCTTTGGCGGTGGCAGTTGCCGCTGGCGGATCGCCACCAGGTCATACGCACACGGAAACTCGTACCCCTCGTCGTGGTCCACGGAGCCTGGTGCTGGGGCGTGGATCGAGAGTAGCTGGCCACCCTCGAAGCCCAGCAGGCAACCACCGTGGCCGCCTACAGCCTGCGTGTCCCACGCCGCACTTGTGGGGTTCTTCAGTGGTCCGACACAATAGCCCACAGGGTCGAGCGTGCAGGGTGCCGCTTCCACGCTGAAGAAGAAAACGTGCCCGCTGGGGGAGATGCTGGCCACCTGGGACGCGTCCTCGTTCACGGCCAGCGCGCACAGCCCATCCGCGTGCGCCTTCCACTGCCCAGCCACCCGAATGCTGCAGCTACCTTCGCCGATTTCAAGTAGCCGCACCGTGCCGTCGCCAAAGCCAGCCACCGCGAGCATGCTCTGCGCCGTCGAGCGCGGCACTAACACCTTTATGTCGGCCACCGGCACCGGGTCCTTGCGCGGATGGCGCGGCCACTCCATGCGGCACCGCTCTGCGCAACACACATAGTCGATGCAGCGCACAACGCCGTCCATGCCGCCGGTGAGGACGACATGTTCGACGGGAGACACCGCCGCGCAGGTCAGCGGAACACCGTTCAGCCGAAGCCGCTCCTGCCCCGCCCGCCCTGTCGTGTCTAGTTTGCCATTACGCAGGGGGTAGGGCAGTGTGGCGATGGTGCCAAACTCGTCGAGGATGACCCACTGCTGGTGCTCTTCATCGAGGGTAACGGAACGGATGCGAAACGCAGCCGACACGCACACTTCATGAAGGCAGTTCGGCGCGTAGTACGGAGGCAGTCCCGTGCCCTCCGCCACCTCTAGCTCATGAAGGTCCCAGTACCGCATGTATCCGTCGTCGCCGGCCGTTACCACGTAGCGGCCCTGCAGAGAGACAAAGTGGATGGCGCCGTCGTGACATGGCTGAATATCGTGAGGTGCCTGCCCCAATCCTTTGGCCCCGGGCTCATCGACGGCAAAGGCGCGGGCAAACGTGCAGGCGATGAGGTCTCCCTCCCACAAGAGGAGGTCGCCGCCGTCGGACCCGGAAAGCACCTTGCCGTCCGCCAAGATCACAAACGCGGCGACGTCGGATATCTCGTGACGGCCAAACTTACCGAGCGA
Source organism: Leishmania turanica (assembly GCA_000441995.1). Classification (NCBI taxonomy): domain Eukaryota; phylum Euglenozoa; class Kinetoplastea; order Trypanosomatida; family Trypanosomatidae; genus Leishmania; species Leishmania turanica. The sequence goes on from KE537454.1 coordinate 25,352, forward strand.
GCCCTGCAGCTTCTTCCCGGTGAAGGTGTCCGCCATCATCCAGAATTTGATGTGCCCGGCCCCGCCCGTAACGAGGAGTGCGTCATCGAAGCGACTAAAGGCGACGCTGTACACGTCGGAGTTGAAGCACTTGCTCCGCAACAGTAGCGAGATGTTCTCCCAGTCCCAGATGGCAAGGGTGTAGTCGGGCGCACTTGCGACGGAAGCGAGGCGGCTGCCGTCCACGTTGAACGCGAGCGTGCTATACCCCACCTCTGCGCCACCTGCAAAGGTTTTAGATGGGGCCCGAGAGGGCCAGCCGTACGCGCGGAGAAGCGGGTTTGCAGGGCAGCGCTCGCCCACTACGTACGACGTACCGCCGGGGTGTACAGCGACAGCGCCAACAGCCCCATCCTGGGGGCCGTCTTGCGACTCCACCGCGCCGGTGTCGACGTGCACGAAGAGCACGAACTTGCCACCACTAGTGAGCAGGGTGTTGTCACCGAGGTAGGCGACAGCGTTGAAGTGACGACTGTCAAAGCCGCAGTGTGCGAGGATCTTGCTGCTGGGTGGCACATCTTCCGGGTACGTGTGCAACGGCTTTGGTCGGTTTTCAGCACCCGCTGCCGCAGGCAAGGCCATTGTTGACAGGGATAGCGCAGGCGGTGGATACAGGCGGAAGGATGTGATGAGGCTGGCCTGAAAGCTGTGTGTGTCCTCTGCTAGAGAACCTGCAGCTGCACCTTCCCCCCTCCCCTACAGATACCAAAAAAAAAATCCCCAAGCGAAACAACAGGGCTTGTCCCTGACGTGCGTATGCGCGCGTGGATGACGGAGCCACTGAAGGTGGTCCAGAGTTTCTGTGGAATAGAACAGGACGAGTTGTGCATCAAATAGAAGACAGGAGGGTTGGGTAAGTGGCGGTGATGGTGGAAGGTACAGAAAAGCGAGGAAGGAGGCACGTCTCCCATCGAAGTGGCGCCGTTGCAGACAGCAGCCAAATCGACCGCCGACGGCGGCATGCGCAGCATCGCGCTCCGCAAGGGGAAGCACAAGGGCAAAGCAGCTGCGTTGCAGCGTTCATGGTGGGCACCAACAGCACCGAAAACGCATGTCAAAAGAGCAAAAGCCGCGTGCGACGCTCCTCCGCGACAACGGTGGAGCGGAGAAGACCGCGACGGGTTACGCGGTTAGCCCAGTGCCTTCCTTGGGGACGCCCCCCTCTCCCCGTGTGAGTCGACGTGTGCGTGTTCGTGCCGAAAGCGGCGAGTGGAGTGGCCTCATAAACCTTACGTGAAAGCGGGAGAGAGAACAATGGACGTTGCGCGTTTCGTGGAGAAAAGGCGCGCACACACACACACACACCTGCCATCGGGCACGCTCAGCATGGTCCCTCTTATCGTCCGCGCCGCGTCACTGGCCCAACAACCGCCTCACCAGCGCCTCCATCACAATTAGCGGCTCGACGTTCGTTTCCTTCGCCGCTACCGCCTCGGTCTCGCTGCCACAGATGAAAATGACCTTTTTGTGCACCTGCTGAGTAGCAGCGAAGGCGGCGCAGCACACCTCGCAGGCAGTCACGCCATCGAGCTGCAGGGAAAGCCCAAGAGGTAAGACAGCCAACCAGGTGTACTCGCGGTGCCACGTGCGCAGCATCCTGACCGCGCCATGCGGCAGCCCAAATGAGTCACAGATACACTCGAACGGGAGGAGCGCGACGGCGCCGCACTTGCGCTGATACGACTCCATCATGCGCACAAACGCCTGCTCCGCGGCCGGGCGACTCGCCAGCGTAGCCAGAGCAGCGGCGCTCAGCACTGTGCAATACACCGACTCCGAGGGCAAGAGTCGATGGAGTTCAACGGTGACGGTGGCTGCGGGCACAGACGCCACTGGACTGGTCGGCCTCGAAGGCATCTCCAACACCGCCGCCAAGACCGCCTCGTGCTGGGCCTGGAGGGCAGCGAGGACAGCCTTGCTAGCGGAACAGCGCAGCTCACGAAACCGACGCACAGCCGCCGACACCGCACTCGCGGCCATGATAGAGCCCACTCCCTTATCGTGCGTAAGAACCTTTAGCAAAGCAGGCAGCTTTTCTGCGCTGCTTTCTTCCACGGCGAGGCAGCCGAGCAGCGCACAAACCCGTCGTATGGCCTTCTGCTGACTCTGGGACTCCACCGGTGACTGATACAGTCCAGGGTACCGCTGCAAGCACCACAGGAAGAAGCCGGTGCAATTAAACGGCAAAAGACGCTGCAGCGGCGCGCGCAGATCGGGAATCTGCGTCACCACCTCCACCACTCGGAGCAAGGACACCAGCGACGGAGTCGACAAGACGCACATAGACACAAATAAAATGCACATGCGGTAGTACTCCTTCCGCCGCTCACACAAGGCGAGCACTTCGTCGAAGACTCTCGGCGCCAACTGCACACGCACGGCGAACGCGTACTTGATGACATCACACGCAAAGGTCAAGGTATCTGTGTCAGCGCTAGAGTGCCGGGGTGTCCTAAGTTTCTCATCTTCGCAGCACAGTCCCACGAGGAGATCGCTCAGAAAGGCGCCGAGGTGCAGCGGTGCACCAGTAAAGCCATCGCGACTGCGGCCGCTGAGCAGCTCCTCGCGGACCAGGTGCATAGCTGCGGAGCAGGGCTTGCTACTCGCGAGCAAACACCGGCCAAATGCCACCACGAGCGATTCACTCAGCCGACCTGTCGACGCGCTAACCATCGCGAGGACGCGCTCAAACAGCTCCATGAAGTGATCCTCTAGGGGCTTTGGCATCTGCAGTGACGCCTGTGCGAGGGCGGCGCCGAGGTTACCCCACACGCTCGGGGGCACCGTCTGTGACCCGAGCGAGCCCTTGAAGGTGAGTGCGACGCGGGCTGCTCGCACAGGGTGGCTCGGCAGCGCCTTGATGGCGCCGAGCAGTGTGCTGAGAGGGATGATAGCAGTATCCAACAGCACATCTTCCAGAACGTCAAGCACGGCATCTGCCCCGCCTTCACGACCGAGAACACTCAGCGAGCGGTTCACGGCGGCTAGGCACGGCACCGCGTTGAGCTTCCGGTCCACGGCAAAGCGATGGAGAATTTCATCGGCAGTGTGACGCTGCGCAAGCCATTGGTACGTCGCCTGCTGCCGCTGCGCAATCGCAAAGGAGTCGGTCAGTACGCGCTGCAGAGGTTGCACCACTGAGAGGCCGCAGGCAGTCAGCTCTGCGTCGATGGTCGAGTCCAGGCGGCGGCGGCGGTACAGGTAAAAGTCGTGAACAGATCGTCCGGCACGAACGCGCGTGTCCTGCGCTGGCGGCGCAAACGTCCGATAGCGGATGCTCACGGGGAGAGCCGAGACGCGCGGGGGTTCCTCGCGCAAGTAGTGCGTCAGCTCCTCCTCTGCCTCGCCCCACTCCACGCCGTCCATTACGCAGCAATGCGAAAGACGGCAAATGATGTTTCGCTGTTTTTCCTTGAACGGAGGATGAGGCGGGAGAGGCAGCTGTGGCGTGCTGCCGATGTGTCAGCGTGTATGAAGCAGAGCAGCCTCCAAGGAGTGCAATGGGAAAGCGCCAACAGCAGCGAAGTTCCTCTCGGAGCAACGTGTTGGCGCAAAGGCGAGCGGAGAAGGTTTTTGCAGAAGTATGGTCCTCTACTCCACACGCGTGCTGGAGCGGCTCGTCGCCGCCGAACGAACAGTAAAGAGAAAGGAGGAGGCCGAGCTGGCGGCGACGCTTTGGTGGAGAGACAAGGAAGATGATAGTGGCGATGTGAAAAAGTGTCGAGAGGACAGCATGACCGTCGTGAGGGGGAGGGAGAGGGGGAGGGGGTAGGGCTGGGCTACGACAACGCCTTCGGTAGTGAGAAAGAGGATCGCAGGAAAGCCTCCACCGAGAGCGCCTTCGGACGCTTCTCCTTCATCAAGAGCGAGGTTGGTACTCTGTTGCTCACGCGCAGGCTTAGCTGCGAGCACCCTTGCAGCAGCTGTGATGTGACGGCGGACACAAACCCGAAATGTCGCTGGGCTGATGACGCTGGTAGGCGCCTGAGTGCACCACGGTGCAATCGAAAGAAAGAGAGGGAAAGCGAGTAGATGCGCCGCATGATCACTTCACTTCCCATTTCCAGCTATACCAGACACAAATCACGTTGCAACGCGTCTGCACAGGTGTAGAGATGTCCTCCAACCTTCCCAACCACATACGCACATATCAAGCGAGCTGCACACGATGTGTGCTTCAGAAAAGACAAGAACGGCAGCCAAACAGAGAAGTAGGAGGAGTGAGAGAAAACAAGAACCCACAGCTCACCTCCTTTCACCAGCACACACGCACACGCACGCACGCAACCCTAGCATCAGCGAAGGGCGAAAAGGGGGAGGTAGTCGACAAACAAAAGACAGAGAGAGGGAGGCTGTGTGTGCCTGCGTGTGCGTGTGTGCGTGTTGGCGGCAGGAGACGAAGCCCAAAGCGCTGATAGAGAAGTCATAAACGAAGATACCGATCGTTCCACAAGAAAGATGCGCACGCATATGCACGCAGACGCAGACAAGCGCACACAGAGAGAAATACAGACGTGTGAGAAGAACAATGAGCAGAGAATGAGGCGGTCGTGAATGGATAGGATTGGAAAACAGAGGGCACGCAGCTATCAAAAATGAAAAGGATGAAGAGGGAGGTGAATCGAAGCGGCGCGGTGCCACCGGACTTGGACCTATGTGCATCGTACAACGAAAAAAAGTAGAGGAAGCAACAACAAGAACGCCGACAATAAAGTACGGGAAACAACCACTGACACAGACACACATACACAGGGAGGGGGAGAGGAGGGGAAGAGGGGGGAGACAATAACAACAAGGTGCAACGGATGAATCACATAATGAGGAAGGGGGAACGCGAGAGAGGAGAAGCCAGCTCAACGGGTGGTGGTCCGGAGGGGAATGGATGACAGCCTGACGGTGACGCGCGCAAGCACACGTGCGACACCTACCCCAAAGGGGGTGCGATGAGGGAGGGGAGCAGCTTTAGCAGAGCGATTTGCAGAATATTGGAAGGACACATGACGCGCCTACGCAATTTGTTTTGGCGTGCCTTTTTTGGTTCGCTTGTCTGCCGGGGGGGGGGGGGGGGGGGGGCGCCCCGACCGCTGCGCGAATTGTTGTCAGCGTCGTGCACGCTCGGCGGCGGCGCGCTGCAGCATTGCCTTGATGTCGGGCGGCGGCGGGAGGGGAGGGGCTAGTGGCCTGTACGCGGGCGCCATCTGGCGAGGTGCAGCAAACAGAGGGTTCAGGTAGGGGCCTGAGGGCCTGCTGCTTTGCTGACGCCGCGCGTCGATCGGGTTCTTGCGTGGATTGGCCGCGAAAAGGTAGCCGGGCGATGGGGACAGGTGGGGCTGCGCCGCGTAAGGGCGTGCGTAGGGCCTAGTGGGAGCCTTGGCGCGAGCAGTAGGTCGCTGCAACGGCAGGGGCGCTGGAGAGGACTGGCTCACGGGATCGCCTTGCTGCCGAGAGATCGGCAGCGCCGCAGATCGTGCAACGCTGGGAGTGCAAAAAGGTGATCTGAATAGTCGTGAGGGGCTAGAAGCTTTGTTGTTGCTCTGCACCCGTGGATGCATTTGTGGCAGCTGGGGCGTGTACAGCTGCGGTAACGCCACTCCCAGCTGCGGCAGGTTTCTATACGGCTTCAGAGGCGGTATGGACGGTCGCGCCGCGTCTGAAGATTCATTGTCTGCACTTGAGGCACACGCAGCCGCCGCTGTACGCGCAGCTGTGGAGGGGATGGAGAAGGGCCCACCTGGCGTCACATGCGGACGCGTGTCAGTATCGTTGCGGGCGCAGACGTCCCCATCCGTCTGGGCCGAGGTGGCCTCAGAGGTGGTGCGCCACTCTTCGTGCGCCATGGCCGCGGCAGCCCTTGCGGCGGACCTGGTGGAGGGCATAGCAGTTGTCTCATCCTGGAAATCCGGCAGCAGGTGGTGCTTGCAGAGGGAGCGTACGTAGTGCTGCGGTACTACGTCGGGCTCTTTGAGCCACTGCCGAATGCGCTCACGAACTATCGGTATCTGCAAGATGTCGTCCAGCTTGATCCGTCCAGCTGGGTCGCGCACCAGCATCCGCGCCACTATGTCCCGCAACTCGGCGCTGTACACGGTTGGTACAGGTTCGTAATGCACAGCGAGGATGCGCTGCAGCAGTCCTTTCATGTCTTTTGCATTGAAAGGGTGCTTGAGCGTGAGCATCTCGTACAGGACTACGCCAAGTGCCCACACATCGCTACGGTGGTCGTAGGGCTGCTCCAAAATCAGCTCAGGGGACAGGTAGTAAGGTGTGCCGACAAACGTCTGGGCCTGGTCGTACGTGTTCGCCAGCGTGCGAGCAATGCCAAAGTCGCCTAGTTTGATGAGGTTTTCGTGGGTGAGGAATATGTTCTGCGTCTTGACATCGCGGTGAAGGATCTTGCGCTGATGCACGTAGTCGAGACTCAGCACCAGCTGTATGAGCCAGTCCAACACTTGCCGCTCCGGCACGTTTACACCGTAATTCTTCTTTAGGCGCGTGCAGACGTCGCCGCTTTCGGCGTACTCCATCACAATGCAAAGGTTGTCCGACTTGCGGGCTAGAAAACTGTCAACATAGTTGATGATGTTCGGGTGTCGCAGTGAGCTCAGCACTCGCGCCTCGTTCAGGCTCTGCTGCCGGTCCTTCTTGCTCATCCGTGTGAGATCAACCTGCTTGATGACGTAGTACTTGCCATCCTCGTTGTTGCGAGCAAGGGTGCAGGTGCCCATGTTGCCCTTGCCAATATTCTTCACTTTCGTATACTTGTCCATGATGACGGCGTAAGCAAGTGATATGTGTTTGTGCCGATCCGTGTGTGACCCCAATAGAGGGGGGGGGCTGCTGTGCGCACCCCGTCGTTAAACGCTGGAACACAAATGCGATGCAGCTCAAACGATAGGGTAGCAGCGGCCGGCGCCACGAGTATTCGCAGTTCCCTCTGCACCTACACGCATTCAAGGAGAAATGCACCCGCACACGCGGGCGGCGCTCCTGGCACTGGGCGAGGGTGTGCACGCCGTCAGTAACGCGATCGCCACAAAAATCGATTGGCGCGTACGTAGCGCGGAAAAGATCTGAGGGATGCACAGGCCCGAGCGGATACGCAAAAAGACGGCCGTGGTCGTTCAGCAATGTATGAAGGCGAGTGGAGAGAAGTCGGACGCATCGAGATACATGCAAGCTTTCGCCTCGTCCCGCCATCGCGCCACGCTGTGCTGTGGACGTGGGGATCAGCAGCGCCTCGAGGACACCGGTGCATAGTAGCGGGTAGGAGCCTGGGGAGGAGAGTGGATAAAAAGAGCCGCTTCCCGCGGCGCAGTACGTTTTCGTTCAGCGTGCCCTTCTACTACACGTCCGCACCCATGCGCATACACAATCGCAGTCCCCTCACCTCCGCCGCAGTACACCTACATGCTGGACGCCTACGACGAACTGTCCTGCTGTCGAATCACGGCCATGCGTCTGATGGGTTCATCCTGTTCTCCCTCATCCTTTCTTTGCATACGTGCTGCGCAATCGGCGCCAGACGAACCACTCGTGTGGACTGCATGCCGTAATCCGAAGGAGCCACCTTCGCGGTCCTACTCGAGGGCAGGAGGCGCTGACGTCTCTGTGGTGCCGATAACAGGGCCTGGTCCGGCTGAATGCCAGATGAATTCATGGGGAAAGTTGGCCGGCTTGGGGCCAGGACCCTCTGAGGTCCCGGACACCCTGCCAGTGTGTCGTGATTCTTTTTCGGTCGCTTTACACCGCGGCATTTCACAATGTTATGTGGTGACTCTCCACATGGAAGTCTGGAGAACTCGATGGCGCGAAGTCGGAGTGCTCTCCCCATGCTTCCGGCATCGGTGCCTCACGTTGACGCCTCGTCCATGATATGCATAATGTACACGTGCTCACTGTCGCAGGTCGCCCCGACGCGGCGCCAGCCAGGATCTCACCGCCGACACCAGCAGCGATAAACCGCTCTAGCCCCGCCACGGCGTAGGCGCCTGGCCCTGTCACCACCAGAAGTGCCTCGGCATCGGCAGGAAGAGTGGGAGGGTGCTGCTTGGCCTCCCGTCACAGAGTGGTGGCACTGGTGTGTCCCTGTGATACCACGCGGAGGCATCCCTTGACTTGAGGGGTGGCAATACGTGAAGAGCAAACGAAGAAGAAATGCAGCGAGGACAACGTCTCTGTTCACCGCTGCCTCGTCGCGGCCTGCAGCTCGGCGCCCGCCGACACTAGCGCCGCCATCGTTACTCCCCTTCCGCCTGCTCAGCCGTCGTTGCGCTCTGCAGCCGCAACAGCGTGAAGATGAAGTAGAGGGTCCTTGAAGTTTCTCTCGCTGCGCACCACTTCCAGGTCGCTCAGCCACGTCGAACGAGGTACCTCACACATCACTGCCCACACTGGTCGATCCGCTGACGGAATACCCCGTCGCTACGGGGTGCGAAAGGGGTGCAGCTGATGAAAAGCTGCACAAGCGGCGAGGCGATGCGAGCAAGTGACTGACCCACGGCCACAGCCGCAGCTCGGTGGTAGCATACACGCTGTACGTCACACTCGTCATTGCAAGCAGCATCGGGTCAGTCAGTGCAAGCGGCGCAGACGTCGTAGCAAGCGCACCCACGAGTTCTTCGGCACCAACCGCCCCGTGGCGCACCAGTGCGTCCTTGTAGGTAGCGCTGTCAAGGCGCTCCTCGCACTGGTCCTCCATCGCGCGCGGTGTCTAGGATAGCAGATGTTGCGCGGTCAACCCCTTGCATTGCCACGTTCGACGGAAAGAAAAAGACCGTTGCGCGTCGGCTGTCCATGAAACTGCTACCAAACGTACGGCATTTTAGCGTGGTAGCGTAGCCATGTACTCCGCATCTGCCCGCACCCCCGTGATGGCGCTGAGCACAACCGCATCAGAGGTAAGGTGACGGCGGCCATCAGCAGCAGCAGCAGCACTCACCCCATTCGAGCCCCCTTTCATTGTACCTTTCGCTCGCTCCGCCTTTACACCAAAATGCACGCACGCGCACAGAGACACTCCCACCAACGCACGCAAACGCTGCCGCCCTAGCGAGACGGCGAAGCGGGAACGGTAAAGAAGAGCGATGCGTGGCCACACATCAGCCTCCGTCGCGGCATCTACGGCGGTGCATACGCCCCTTCGTCTTTGGCGCGAAGGACACGAGGGGAGAGGGGAGAGGGGAGAGGGGGGAGGAGGGAGGGGGGGGGGTGGAACGGCAGCGGATGCGTACGCGTGCGCTCAGTGGAGGGCGAGAGGGATGACGGGATCGTGGGAGGGGCGGAGGGGCGCAGCATGCAAGAACAACCAAAAGCAAACGGCATAGAGGAAGACGAGATGGACCAGGTGACGCCAGCAACAAGGTATGGGACTAACCTATGCGCGTGAGGGAGACAGAAAGGTGAGGGTGGGAGGGGCGAGAGCGATGGTGTCGCGGTCGTGCCCCGTCACCATTCGCACTTCTACACTCTCCTTTGCCCCTCCGCGAGTGGCTCCGCCGGTGACCGATGCGCGCGTGGCCGTACGCGAGCATCCGTGTCTTTGCATGGTCGCTGGTGGAGCGATGGACAGAGGAATCAAGGGCAGACTGCGGATGAGAGAAGGAGAGGGGTGGCTATCTGCACAGATCGCTGCTGGCCGAAGAGAACGCTGGAGAAAGGCGGAGGGGGGAAGACGAACGTGATGGCATTCGCATGCGACCTCCTCTTCTTTGGCTGGGCCTCAACCTGGAAAACAATTCTGACACAAAATCGCGTGTCTGCACGCACACGCACGGGCACACAAACCCACGCGAAGACAAACTCATCTGTCATCATGGCAGCTGGCAACACGTGATGGCGAGAGCGGCGCATGCGAATCGGCGCAATGCACCTGAGGAGGGGTGTGTTCGCCGGGCATCCTTGGGCGGATGCCCGGCACACCGTCTTTCTTCTGGCTGGGTCGTCATAAAAGAATGCGTGCCTTCCACCCATTCAACACGAGAGCGCCGTCGCTGAACGGCACGTACTCGACATCGTCGATGGCCACTCCGTCACGGGCGGAGAGGTAAGGCGGCGTGTGCACACTGCGGTCCCTCTGCAACGCCCAGAGAACGTCGGGAAGACTGGACCATCCCGCCTCCTCCCCCGCTGCCGTAAGAGCCGCGGCATCAAACTTGCGTGCGGCACCCTCCGCAACGTTGCCGCTTGCCTGCAACACCGGTCGCAAGCGGTCGGCCACCCAACTCTGCGCAGCCTGACGTGCCGCGCGCTCCGCACGCTCGTTGCCTAGTATTGCACCGCCTTCCTGGCCTCCCTCAGCAGATCTTTCAGCCGCTCCCCCGCTGCCGCTGTAGCGGTACTCGTGGGCAAAGAAGTAGTGCAGGTAATGCGCATCCGCAGGGCGGCACCGGTGCAGAGCGACAGACGCCCACGTCACGTTGCGCACGCGGCCGCGGTGCAGATCGTGAAAGCGCTGCAGGTCTTCCCAAACGTACCAGTGGCGCCGAAACGGACACAGCCGATCTGCCCGGAAGCGTCGCTCCATCAGCAACTTGCCCAGCATCACGTCCTCGTGGTCCATCATGCTCGCGTAGTAGGAATGGGCGTACGCGGCGCTGTAGTCAGCCGCGGCGAGGTACAGCACATCGTTGTTGAACTCCGTGCGTACCTCCACGACGGTCTGGACAAGGCGACGGTGAAGCAGCAAGAGCATGCCGGCACTGAAGTACACCTCGCCGTTCCAGCGCCGCATGCTGCCCCAGTACACACACTCCTCTGTAGACTTGACGAGCTGTGCGTTCTCGACGGTGGCGTGTTCCGTATCAACGTCGTGCGGCGGTGGCACGCGTGCCTTGCGGCCACCTCGCTGGTAGCGGATGTCGCTCAGGTACTGCGGCACCTTAATGTACGTATCATCGTCGCCCTTCATAATGAACGGTACCTCCGGGAAGGTACAGTAGGCGTACATTAGCCACAGGATCAGCTTTTGGCTCATGCCCACCTCCACCCTCAACCCCCACTTGCCCTCCCCGCCGACGGTCTTGCCGGTGGCAGGACGCCGGTCCGTCAGCATGTCGATCCAGAGGCTATCCCGACGCTCCAGCGCCTCCTGCCAGAGGGCCGACGATGCGTAGCAGACAAAGCGCGCAGGGGCTGCGACAAGGGGCGCAACAGGCAAGGAAAGGTGCTGCGCCACCTGCAGAAGCGGCACCGATGGCGGAGTCGCCGACGCTGCCGTCATCCTCACGGTTTGGTCCACGATGGCGTCGCAGGGCGAGTCAGTCGAGCGCTCATTCCGCCACGAAGGCCGCAGTGTCATTCGACGTCTTCGCTGCGTGACGGTAGGCATCTCCAGCAGCGGAGCGTCTTGGTTGGCGGCGATGGTAGCCCCGGCCGCTGCAGCGAGTGTCGCCGTCCGAAGCTCCACCGCGGCGGCGAGTTCGTCGATGTGCGGCAGGAGTAGTGAGGGGTTGGTGCTGAGGCGCTGGGTGTCGATACTCACATAAGCGGCGTCAAGGTGCGCAGGCTTTCCAGCGGCCTTGCCTCTTCCGCGGACGGTGCCCTCGCCGTCGTCGCGGGCGCTCGGCGTCACCGGCGCACCCGTAGGCTGCCGAGTCAGAGCAGGCCACTCTACAGCCCCGAAGATGTACAACGGCAGTAGCGCCCCCTTAAAACCAGTCTCGGTGCGTGCGACCTCATGGTACGTGAACCAAGTCTGCCGCTGCGCCTCACGTAAGGCAACGCGCGCTGGTTGATCGGTGGAGGGGATACCGAGCACCGCCAGATACGGCGTGGAGGACGCGCACTTGGATGAGCCGCGTGGCGCACGAGGCGAGTCCTTGCGAGCCTCGCTAGCCCTCACCGGCGCGAGCCAGCGCCACTTGCGCAGTTCCGCAGCCACCTCCACGTCGTCCGTCACGCTCGCCATCGCCAGCAGCATCGGCCCGATGCGGCCCAGTGGCGCGTTCGACGTGGCAAACACCGCTCCCTGGACCTGCGACGGCGCCGCGCGCGAGACACTAACGTCTTCTGCGGTGCGTGGTGAGGTTTGGTCGAGTTCAACGGCCATCCCTTTCACCGCCTCCGCATACCCTTGACCCTGCAGGCACTCGGCGCAGCCTTCCTCCACCACGTGCAATGTCCACGACGGCACCTGCGACGCCGTCAGAGTGCGAGAGGAACGGAGGAAGAAGAGGCGCGGATGTCGTTGCGCGTATGACAAGCGCAGCCCCTCCATGGCTAACGCGGCGCTGCGCGTGCGGTAGCGGTCAAAGAGCTGCTGCCGCACGGACTTAGACATGCCCTCGCCCGCATCAGGGTCCGCTTCAGCAGCCCCGCCACTGCCACCGTTGCGAGGCAGCACTGAGACCCGGCGCAGCGACACCAATGCTGGTGGCACAGCTGGTTGCTGTAGCAGCACCGCCATTGGGTGCGTCGGTGGATGGAGCGCGTCTGGCAGCCCGACATACTGCAGCCGCGCGATAAACAAGTCTTCGCTCTCCAACAGAGACACAAGGGCGGCCTGGGCGAGCGGTAAACCAACCCACCACAGGAGAAAAACATATGCGATAGCGAAGCTAACGAGAAGGCCGCGATGTCGTTCCCACGTGCGGCGGATGACGAGCATCGCATTTTCGGCGGTGTTCTCGGTGGCCACAATAACGCTGTTGCGGCGCCGCGCAGTCTCGCCGAGCAGCTTCTTCGTAAACGGGCAGCAGCAGCAACAGCAAAAGAGAAAAGTACAGCAAATGCGAGCGCCGTCACTGAGAAGCGTTCTCGCCGTCACCATACCGCGACGGCGGCGGTGAGTAGTAGCAGCAGCAGCGGTGGTGGTGGGGGCACGGCCGCCGCCTCCCTCCTGCGTTGGTGCGCTCCATGAGAGACCCCACAGAGTCATCCACAGTCGTGAAAGCACACTGACCGATCTGCCCTTGTCGTAGTCGTCATCGTCCCCGTCACCACGACGGCAAACACCGTAGCGGGGCTCTGCCGTAGTAGAGCGCCGAAGATGTGAGCTGCCGTCGCCGCCAGTGCCACCGTCAACGCAATTGTCCGTCATGCCACCGCCGCGACCGCCGCTGCTGCTGCTGTCACGTCGCGAATGCCTGTCGCGCACGCCGCTGTCGCCCACGCGCCACGCCCGCCAGGACCATCGTCGCAGGAAGCACAGGCGAAGAAGGCGATAGAAATGATATGACAGGGACGCCGAGGAGCGAGCGGCATAGGAGAGCTTGGCTGTGGTGGCAGCCACTGCCTTGCGCGCCACCGGTGACGAAGTTCGAAACCCCGCCGTGTTCATGTGCTCTGCGTTCGCGCGGGACGTCAGTACAGGCATTGACGGTGTCAGCGGCGGCTGAGCAGCGGCACGGCCCTGTGCGTGGGGCGTGGCAAGCACGGCTGCATCACCACCGGCAGATGGGCTGTGGCAGCCTTGGGGACCTCCGACTGCTTCACATGGATAACGCTGCGTGGCGCTGCCCCTGCCTCTGCTGTAAGGGCGACTTGGCTTTAGCGATCCGCTCGCACTGAGCGTTGGCTCGTCCTCGGAAACTGCAACGACCTCCTGTGGCTGCCTCGGGACTCGGCTCACTGTCGTCACCGCCAGTGAAGTTGCTGTCACAGCTGTCGGCCTACCGACCGTGAGAGAGAACGGAGAAGGCCCTTGGGCCGACGGCTCTGCTGACGTTGCTGTAGACTGCTCTCTGGCAGCATCAAAATCAACGGACGCGGCACGCTCCAGCACTGGCAAAGATGCACGTAGAGCATCTGCCTTCTGCCAGCGGCCTTCATACGCGCTAAAGTTCCCATTCTCCGAGGCGCCGAAGACCGGAGCGGCGGCGTGATTGAGCAGATTTGGGTCACCACAGCGCCATGTCACCCCCGTCGGCGGCTCGTGCGCGAGCACCCCGTCTCTCCGAGTACCCCATGCCGACTCCGGCGAAGACGTGCCAGCGCCGCTGCGAACGCCGTGGCGACTCTCCACTGAGGAAGTGGAAACAGCGCTGCTGATTGCGGCCCGTCGCTTCGCAGTGGATGGGCACGCAGGGGGCAGGCCGTCTGCCATCGACGCGTCGATCGCCCCTACACACCGCCACCTCAGCCTGGACCACAACCTCCGTGGCAGCCGTCGCCGGAAGGCCAACCCCCACCCACCTCTGCAGCTCTTCCAGAGACTGTTACAAGCAGGAGGACGAAATGGGGGGAGGGGGGCAGCACGCTCAGCGGAAGATGCCGACTGGTGAACGGCAGCGCAAGTGAAGCCAAACTCCAATGCGACAACAAACAAGGAAACGGAGCAACGCTATCCCCGACACGGAAGAAAACAGTGAAGAAGCCGTGGCCGACGCGCTGCGGTGTGAGTGCATCAGTGAGACCAGCCAGCAGGGAGAGGAAGCGGCGCCGGCGGCGACGTGCCTGTGTGCGAGTACTTCCGTTCCTTCGCCAGCGCGAGCGAGAGAGAGGGAGGCGATAGGGGGAAGGGAGAGAAGGCATTGCAGAGAAGTTGCACCAAGGCCCTTGAGGGAGTCGTCGCCCTCAACTCAATCGATCCATCTTCTGGGGTGGTGTGTGGTGCAATCGGACCGCTTACACGCCGACAGCCATACCGGCGGGTGCAGAGCGCGTCTCTTCATACAAGGGCATCGGTACGCGTATATGACTGTGCCCCTCTCTACGGACGAGAGCGCAGAGCCACCCGTCCTTCGAGCTTCCTGTCTCACCACCACCACCACCCGTGCCGCCAGTTGTGCTCCTTTGTGTTTAGTATACAGAGCCGCCGCTCGGCACGTCGGCCGAGTTTTCGCCCCGCTGTGTGTAACGGGCCGTGAATCACGCATGGCAGCTGAGTCGATGGAGTTTTGGAGTGATGCGGTGGCGGCATGACGGTGTGAGCAGCCCTTGCGGAGAGCAGCGATGGCAGAGGCGCCACCCAAACGAAGGGGAGCCGTAGCTCCAGCAGACACGAAAGAAAAGGCGCCTCCCATGTGCGGCGCACCTACACGGTCGGCGGGGCTGTGCCTCCATCGCGTGCGCGTAGCGGCACCCTGTCTTCCTCCTGCTCTGCGGGTGCGTGCTCTCTTCCTACCGTGCCCCCAACGTCTCGTGCTCCTGCTCGCGGTTAAGAACATCAGGGCCACGGGGTCCATCGCCCGCTCGTCCCGGACACATGCGCTGCAGAGAGTGAGCACGCGCGAGAGCCGCGCCGGAGTTGAGGAGGCAGTCGAAGACCCTCTTCAAGGCCAGAGCAGTGTCGCGGCTCTCTGGTGACTTCATGTCGCGCCCGTTGAATGCGACGCCGTAGATCGTAGAAAAGACGGCAACGACGATTTGCATCGTGCAGGTGTCTGCGGTGTACGCGCTGATTCTAACGATTTGGAAAGTTGGGCTCTCAGGGCCAGGGATCGCTAGGCGGCGCTGGCATCCCCGTGGCACCGGGGAACACGGCGTCGATGGACCGGGGCTGGGGGCCGTTCGCAGCCGAAGGCGCCGTGGTTGCTTGCGCCGCGGCCTCCGGTGCATCCGTCCGCTCGGCCGTCGATGCCGCTACCAGAGTGAGCCGGCACACGCTGTGTCTGCCCTGCAGCGGCGCCGTGCGCGCATGCCAAGGGTCGAACACGGAGGGTGGGAATGCGGAAGAGCGCCCGCGAATCCTCCTCCGTGGGTGTGTCGGTCCGCAATGGGGCTCCTTAGAGATGACAGCATCCATGTCTTCCCTGACCCGCCGCCACTCGCCCCGTGTCCGCATCCGCTGCGTCTCCCGGCAGCGGGCGCAGGCGGCTGCCCATGAATCGGCCGACGGTTGCTTTGAGGCAGGTGCTCTGAGCGGGGCTCTCGAGGCGACGGACTTACACCTCCGACACCTGCACACCCTCTCCCTCAGCAGCATGAATGATTGAGCCATCCGCAATCGGAATCCCCACGTGCGTAAGGCGTCCGCCTTTTCCCGAATCGTCGACGCCGAGGAGGCACAATTCATAGTTGGTGTACTCCTTTGTGACTTCCGCGGCCTCACGTCCGCGCGAGGCTTGGCATTATACGAGGAGCCTATGCACAGCTGGTTTTGGGGGACCAGCCCATCGCAACGCAGCGGAGGCGGGGGCTCCTCTGGCCCATCAACACCACGACAGCATACCAAATTTTCCTGTTGGGCACAGCTCGTCTAGCGTGAGGAGAAGGATAGCTATGGGATGTGATCGGTGATATGTGAAAAGGATAGGCTCACGCGAATAAAAATTCTTGTGCAGAGACTTGTGCACACGCACTTGCTGGCTTGATGGAGAAAGCAGGGCGTGGGCAGGATAAAGGACGCGGTAGAGTTCGCCTTCAGGGTTCACTGCCTCAGACACAGATTCATCGTATTGTGATCATTGAAGCAAAGCCAGACCATCGCCGCCCCGACCTCGCCCTTGAAAAATGAGGGGAGGGCCTACACCTCTGCGTATGCTCTCTTGCATGCGCACTGAGTCGCCGTCGCCGGACTTCAAATTCCTTCGCCACACCGAAGTCCTGAAGTCCGGAGCGACAGCAAGTGCCGTGCTGGTGTGCACGGTGAGGCGCCTCTCTTGCAGAATGCAGACTTCTGCTAAGCATTCATCAAGGAGCCGGGCCAACCAGCACCGTCTGGCGCCGTTCGGCCAGTCGCCATGCCGCTGCGTAGAGCGAAGTTCAGGCCCAGGATTACGCTTGGAGAGGATAGACGCGTTGCTCCGTCTCGGCGTGTGTCCATTATCGGCCATGCCGCATCACTCAAACTCTACCCCCCTCCCCCGCACCGTCACAGGCCCCCATCGCGTGGTGCGAAGCAGCGAGGGGCACGTGCTCCAGCAGTGCGCCGACTCGGTCACCTGAGCACGGCCCCTGCCTACAACTCCGTCCATCCCCGCTCTGCCGATCGCCACGTGGTGCATCCTCCTCGGAGTGGCCCACGCGCCCCCCTCCCACCCCACCAGTGGGCCGTGTGGGGGCCCGGTGAGATGCGCTCCCGTCACGCCGGCACTCTGCCCGCCACATGGATGGCACAAACGTGCCCACCCGTGACAGGCCGCTCCGACGCGGCGCCATCCAGGACCTCACCGCCGACATCGGCAGCGCTGAGTCACGCTCACCGCACCCTACGCTGTAGGCGCCTCACCCTGCCACCACCAGAAGCGGCGGCTCGGCATTGGCAGGGGCAAACAGGGCGGCGGGGACTGCCTGGCCTGCTCCCACACAGCGTGGGTAGTGGGCCCTGGATGCCACGCACAGAGGTGCGCCCCTTCGCCTTCACACTGCGTCACCACCAAGGACGGTGCCCCCCCCCCCTGCTCGAAACGAAAGATGAGTCCGCGCCCGGTGCACGGACATGGGCCCGTGTCGATGCGTCTTCGATTGCCTAGGCGCTCGACGCGCTGAAAGGGAAGAGGGGAGAGAGATGCGGAGAGGAACGACGAGAAAAGGTGACGGGGGGTGCCGAGAGGGCGGCCAGCGAACCACCGAAGCAAACAAAACAGAAAGCAAGAGGCGCGCGTGCCAAGATCAACCGCAGCGGCGGCCGAAGTCGCCAAGGGGGAGGGGGGCACGCGGGTACGCATCACGAGCGAAGAGCCCACCGCATACGAACCGCAAAAGAAGAAACACACACACACACAGACACACACACACGGTTCTCTACCACGCAAGTTGAGCGCACGCGCATGTTTTGTGGTGAGGTGTGCAGAGAGCACACGAGAGAAGGAGAGAGAGACGAGGAGCGAGGAAGAATGAGGGCGCTGAGTTAAGTCAAGGCGAGCACTCCTCTGGCTACTTCAACCTATCCCCCATCCTCGCCTTCTCTTCCATCTGTTAGCGCGCCGCTGCCACCATCTCCATACACTATCACTACAGCAATGCGTTGCAACGCCGCGTCAACATCTGCTTTGCCAGCCTACACACAGCATTGCACAACAGAGGTGGAGGGATGGGCCAACCAAACCAACTCACTGTGCCCCATATCCCCCCTCCACTGACACATACAGACATATACGGACACGTTCTTCCACATCACCACCTTGCCGCATCATCAGCCGCCTGCATCGAATCAGTTCAGCGCAAGCTCCAGGAGGGCGAGGCCGAGCATCGTGGGGGCCAGCCACATCACGTGTGTGTGCAGTACCAGCCAGTAGGCGATAAAAATCCACCCAGCTACATGCGCGGAATTGTGTCCGTTGTAGCCCAGCGTGGCGTACCCAGCCGCCCAAATCATAGTAAAGACCGCGATCATGCCCGAGATGACACGATTCACGACAGACACGGTGGACTGCTCCGCCACGATCCAGTGGCGCATGAACATCTTTCCAGGAACTACGGCGGAAACGGTGCGGTGGCTCTGCGCCTGCAGGGCGGCGTGTGCCTCAGCGGTCATGTGCTGCGGCAAGATCTTTGACCAGTCGTGCGTCGTGGGCTTGTGGGAGCCAGCGCGAGCGGCCATGCGAAAGGCGCTCAGGGAAGCACTGCTGCCTATCGGAAGGGTGACGCGACGGAACATGTTAGCCTGATGTCTACGAGTAATGGTATTCCGTGCTGAGTTATGGGTTGAAGGAGCGCTCACGACAATCAAGCGGCAGCCTACTGTGGAAGTCCTTCCGTATCAGGTGGAAAAAGTAAGAAGGAAGTGGGGGGTGGGGGGTTGGGGGGGGGGGTTGCGCTGACGATCTTGGCGGGCGAGAGAGGGAGAGAGAGTGAGGGAGGGAGGGAGGGAGGGGGAGACGTGGCTGGAGATGCGGCGGTGATAGGGGCACAAGTAGGAGTCGGCGTTGCAGCCAAGCAGGGAATGGAAGAGGCAGCGGTCGTGCGCGCCGTGAGGAAGAGACCCGAGTAAGAGGGTATGGCAAGGGGTAGGGGTGTGCCGGAATGCCGTGTGATAGCGCGGCACACTTCCAACGTCCCTCCGCTGGCACACGCTCCACAAAAGGGGGAGGGGTCTAGTGCGAGGCGCGCTAGCGAAACCGAGACCAGGGAGTCGGGCGACGGCAGCTCGGTGCTGTGCCGTGGTGGTGGACTACGTTGTTGTCTGCTGCCTTCATGCCTCCTCAAAACAAGCCGGATCTGAACATCGACGATGAGTAGAATGGAAAGCAAGAGAAAGAGGAGAAAGAGAACTCGGCTAGCACAAGCGCGCCCATGCACATACGAGGAGCACACGAACACACGCAGCTGTCCACATCTCCGCCAGCGTGGGTGTGGTATCCGCAAATCTTCTGCGACGCGGCATGTTTGCCTACGCCATAGCGACGCCTCCTCACGCAAGGCCGCTTGCCGAACGCGGGTGAACTTCATGGGATAAGAAAGCGTCAGAGAACTGCACTGCATAGCGGACCTCTCGCAGCACACATCACCTCCTCGCCGTGCTTCCCGTAAGCGGGCGCTGCAGGGAGGCTCGGCGAAACAGGTAGGTGATGCTGAGAACGTTCAGCAGCGCGATGACGGCCATGACGAAAGCCTCGGCCACTAAGCGCACCGTCAGCATGGTGAAGATCTTTTCTACCCACTCTCGGATGCCCTGCTCCTTCATCCGAAGCAGGATCTGATCATCGTGCATGCCCATCACGAAGCCATCCGTGCGCGTCATGAGCTTCCGCAGAGGGTCTATGCGGTTCTTCCAGCGCTTGAGAGAGGTCAACCCAACTTCCATCTTGATCACCTTCAGCTCGCCGGAGTAGTCGCGATTGTCGATGCAGTATGCATGTTCCTTGTTCGCGTGCGTCGTGAAATACACGCGGTCCTCGACGCCATGCTCACCCGCGTAGGAGGCGTAAATCACGTGTCCGTCCACGTCGCGAATGAACACGTCAAAGTCAGTTTCTCCCTCCATCACGTGGTAGTGCATGGTCACGCCTTCGTAGAAGTCCTTCCCCATCGAATAGAGGCACACCTCTTCCTTTCCCACGTCGAAGGTGAGAGCCGTGATGGTGGGTTTCACCCGCAGCGCTGTGGCGGGCAGCACCGCTGCCACCGTGCAGAAGGCTGCCAAAAATGCACACACGACCAAAAAGCGCATGTCTCGTGCGACGGCGCCACGCTACTACACACACGCACACACGTACACGAGGTGAGGAGTGGGAATTGGCTGATACTCGAGGAACGGAAAGGCAGAGGAGTGGGCAGCGACTGAGAGAGCAGGTGCGCACCCCTGTGTGCGGTTGATGGAGAGAGGGGGCACACACTTCATACGTCATAAGCTCCGCCATACCCAAGCTCTGAGGGAGTCTGCAGGAGCACGGCGAGAAGCGTCCGTGCGAGCCTTTCCTCGGGGAGGACTGCCTGGAGGTTCGCCTCCGTTTCCGTTGCTGCCGCACTCTTCTTCCTTTGTATTTTGTGTATGAGATGGGTATGGTACAGGTAAGGAGAGCCGAAATCCAAAGGCGGAGACAGCAGGCGCAAAGAGCGCGCGTAATCTCAGCGGGTACAGGGCTGCGTGTAAGGCACCACGTGACCCCCAGCCCCACCTCCTCTTTTGTGTTCCTCTCACCGGTCGCATTGCGTGTGCTCCGATCGCCAGAGGAAAGCGCGGAGGGGCGCGGAGGCAAACGGCGAAAAGACACATCCGGTGAGCTACGCACACAATGTGAGACGAAACTGGAGAACGACCCGCGTAACGCCGCACATCAGTGCACATGAGCCTGGCCGTAAAGACATTTTTTTGTTGGTGGTGGGGGGGGAGGGGAGGGCCACAAGAGGAGAGAGACCCGCACAAAATGGGAAGTGAATAGAGCGTCAGCCACAAGAGACCACGTATGCTGCACCATTTCACTCGCCCCTGTGGCGCCGCTGTCTTCCACTTGCAGCTGGCCACCTCGCCTCACCACTAGTTTGCAGCGTAAGCCTCCCCTCTGGCCGCTGTGCACGATGGCGCGTCTGGCGAAACGGCGTAGAGGTCGGCTTTGAAGCGGGGGTGTGTCGGGTCGGCCGTGGAGTTTGGCAAGGTCAAGGACGGGACACGGCTGGCGGCTCGCACGTTTGCCCCGAGCGCAGGACCCTGCCGCTGAGCGGCGACCAGGGACTGCGCTCCCAAAGCCAGGCGGTGATGGTACAGCTTCGCCACTGCGGAGATAACCGCGGCGCTCCTGTCCTGCACACCACCCTCGTTGCAAATTTCATCTACTGTACATGTGCTGAGGCCACCAACATCGAAGGCGCGAAGTGGCTCCTGCACCCCGTCATCTCTGGGTTCCTCGTCTTCCTCCTGCCAGAGACGCCGCTGTATCTTCCCATCCCAGCCCAGCGCGCGCACCGCCGACCGCAGAGCGCGCGCTGAGCGACGCACCAGCAAACGAAACGTCGGTACGGGGACCGAAAAGCGCACATGCAGCCGTTGCAGCTCGTCCTCGAGATGCTCCCACTGCGCGCCCACTTCGATATCGAGCGGGTGGTCGACAAGAAGGGAGCGCAGCCCGGCCTCCGCTCTCTGCAGTTCATTGAGTGACACGTTGCAGTAATCAAGTTGGCGTGTTTCGAGAAGGCACTTGAGCTGCAACGCGCACACCACTTCAAGAGGCTCAAACAGCGTCTGCAACCGCTCCAGAAGGTGCGAGACGCTGATTCCACCGCCCGATGCGCGTTCTGCCCGCAGAAATGCGAAGACGACTTCGCAGTCGCGAGGCTGCAGATCGCATTGCAGCACAGCAGCGCAGAGGAATGTGAACTCCTCCACACGTATGTTGTGCAGGCTGAGGCTGCTGCAAAGTGTTTGAAAGTCCTTTACGAGCATCGCCAGCCCGTGTGCCCGCAACTGCCTCAGTACATCGGCTTGACTCTCCATTCGGAGGGCGCAAAACAGCGCCTCATCGACAGGGCGGCGTGAGGCGCCGCTACCTGCGGAGCGGCTGCGCTGGCTGCGTCGCTGTATGACGGCTGCGCGACGTGGCTTGCCCGCCCGCGGAGTGGATGGCTGCACCGGCTGCTGCTGACCAAAGGCAGACGCGTCATGCGAAAAGAGTCGCACAGAGCCATAGCGCGGCGTCTTCGCGCCACTGAACTTACTACTTGCAGAGTGGCACAGCACATCGCCTACGGTTTTAGTGCCAGCTGGGCGGCGGGCATGCATCTTTGCTATGCATCACACGCTCACACACACACACACATATATATATATACCTATATATGTGTGTGTGCGTGTGTGTGTGTGTGTATGTGTGCGCGCACCTGCCTCACCAGTTCCGTATGCAGAGTGTCGAAGGCGTGGGGGGTTACGCAAGAGGGAAATGGGCGATTGCCTCTCCGGCTCCTGTGTCGTTGCGTTGGCAGGCAACAGCCACGAAAAGAAAGCGGCCGAGGCGTTGGGTGAGCGCAGAGAGATGCGGGGAGAGGGAGGAGGAGAGCGTGGAAGCAAGGGCAACACACAACCACGGCACAGAAACAAAGAGGCGCGACGCTTTCGTTCACAGCGCCGCGTCGTGTGCTGCGCCCACCTGATGCCCTGTGAAAGGAGACACGGATGCCGCAACATGTGCGGAGTGGAGCAGGTTGTTGAGTGAGTCGATGAGGTAGCCCAGCAATACGCAGCCGTCACGGCGCGCGCATGCGTCTGATTGCTTCCTCTTCGCCTCTCGTGCCTTGAAGTATCAGCCGATCATCGGCTGAGCGTGGTGCGCCCGTATCTGCTAGTTTTCCTTTCCGCTTGTAGACAGGTGCGGCGTTCCCGCGCCACGCGCCAGTGCCTGGTGAAGGCACAGAGACGCGTGTGCAGGCGAGACAGACATTGCACATGACTCCCCCCTCCTTTTCCCCTCCTGCTTGAGGTCGGCTCGGGGCGGCTTAGTACTTTACTCATACGCAAACTCGTTATGCACACCGCTACACACGTGTAACGAAACGAAGCGAGGCGGGTGGAGGGAGAAGTGCGGCACAGTGGAGGGGGCCGCCTCTTCACCTATATATATACCGCCCACACCCCTTCCCCTGCCTCCACACGTCCCTCTCACCTCCTCTTTGCCATCTTCTTCTCCGCGTTGCGAAGAGCGGCCATATTCTTCTTGAGCTCGCCGTTGAGCAGCGCGCGCGCCTGCGCCGACCGGTCCAGCAGCAGCTGTAGCACCGCCGCCTTGAGGTCGGCAGGGTGGAGAGCGCCGCTGCCGCAGTCTGCCACGAGGGCCTCTGGCGTGTTGTAGCTTACGTTGCCACCGTTGGCCTCCCCGCGCTCGATGCTGAGGGCTCCATGTTGTGCGAGAAGGTGCTGGGCGACCGATATGACCGGATTGGCCTCCTCGTTCGGCGCCGAGTACGCCTTCTTGATTTTACGGCGGATGTCCATGTCATTGTCGTCCAGGTATAGGACGTCGTCGGCACCGAGCACCGCTGGGGCGGCGCCAGGGCGGTGCAGCGCCGGGATGCGTCCCTCCAGCGTCTGCACGCAGTCGATCCGCTCCTTCGTGTACTCGCGGGCGAAGGCGTTGATGTGCCCATCCAGCGAGGTTGAGATGACGTGCGAGACGGATAGCATCAGAGCCGTGGCAACGCGCATGAGGGCAGCAATGACCTGACCGGCGTTGCGTACCTCTCCCCCGTACAGCTCCTCGACGTGGCTCAGCAGGTTCTTGCGAGCAATGCCGATTACACTCACCCAGAAGTCGTTGCAGTTGCCGAGAATGACCTCGTTCTCCGTCACGATCTTCACCGAGTTCGGCAGTCCATACGCCTTGAGAAGCGCACAGTTCACCTGCAGGGCGGCCGAGATGTCCTTCTCCACCCCGGTGATTTCGTCACTGGCCACCGCCGACCAGTCAGGCAGCACCAGTGTCACCGTGCCCTCCGGGTGGGCGGCGATGAAGTCCTTGGTGACTTTGATCATCCCCTCCGCGACATCCAGCGGCACCTTCAGCAGCGCCGGCATCCACATGCACGCGTGCGGCTTTGCGGGGGCGGCAGGAAGCGCTGTCTCGGCCAGTGGAAGAGTCGCGCCATCTTTACGGTACGACTTCACCGCCTCCAGCAGCTCGTGAGCCTCCTCGTTTGACGCAAAGTGTTGGCGCACGGGCTCCAGCAGGGCGTTCACCTCATCAATCAGGCACGACTTGAGGGCATCCTCGCTGACCTCGTCACTTACAAAAGCCTGCTCGAGGTCCTCGTAGGTCGCGTACGTGGTGCCGTCAATGGTGGCCGCAGCGCCCGGTCGGGCGTAGACGACACACTGGAAGTAGTCCAGCACCGGGTTGCGGTCGTCCGTGGCGACCGGCGCCCCGTCATCTGTGATGGCGCTGGCGGACTGCTTGACGCGCGGACAGTAGGCCTGACGGATCTTACGTGCCACATCCTCCTCGGTGTCTTCCATGAAGATGGCACTGTCCGGGTCACTCTTGCTCATCTTCGCCTGCCCCTGCTTCAGACCCGCCAGCATGTGGTGTGACAGAATGACCGGCTTCAACTTGCGGCCGATCAGGTCGCAGTACTCGCGTGCGAGCATGTTCACCTTGCGCTGGTCCAGGCCCAGCTGGCAGATGTCGGCCTTGAGAAAGAAGATGTCGCAGCACTGCATCAGCGGGTACAGCACCTGTGCCGCCGTCAGCGTGCCTTCCGTCTTGCCCATGATGGTGCAGCACTTCTTGATGCGGGCGATCGTATTCTGGCGGCCAATGTCGAGTACCATGCGCCAGTACGTGTCGGCGTGGCTCGTGATCTCGTCGCTGCTCCACAAAAACAAAACCTTGTCCATGTCCATGCCCGCCGCCTTCCACACCTCAATGAGGTACCTGCCAACAATGCGGATCTTCTCCAGTTCGCCGCCGACCTTGTCGTTCATGAGCGCAAACCAGTCCGCCACCCAGAAGACAAACTCGCACCCGGCGGCGGTGCACTTGTTGACATTGACTGCCTTGAAGATACCCTGGGCAATGTGCATGCGGCCGGAGGGCTCGAACCCATCGTAGCAGCGAATGAGCGGCTTCTTTTCGATAAGGTTGCGCAGCTCGCTTTCCTGAATGCACTCCTCTCCGACGCTGCGGAGGAGCTTGTAGCGCTCGTCCGTGTTCATGACGGCATGCGGCGGGCTCAGCGGACGAAACGACAGCGCACACGCCGGAGCAGATCCTGAAGGGCGCGGGCAACGAAGCGGCAGGCGGCGGAGAGGTGCGGTGCGGTGGCGCGAAAGGCAAAACGTTTTGGGGCGTTTTGCTTCTTATCGTTCTTTTACTTTTGTGCTCTACACGATGGCTTTGCGCGCGTGTGCGTTCGCCGGCGTTGGCGGGCGTGGTCGGAGGGGGGAGGTGGCGCGGGGAGTGATCCCACACGCAGCGGACAAGGAGGTCGGGGGAGGGGGGGGGGAAGGAGCAGCATGACAGAGAGTGTGACGGCAAACCAAAAACGGAGCGCTGATGAAAGGGGCGAGTAGCAGTGGTGGTGCTGGTGGTCTGAGCACGCACGTCGATGGACCGGGGACGACGGGGTGGAGGAGCCCGTCCTGCGGCCAAGAGCACACCCACAACACAGGACGCGAAGGGTGCTTGTGTGCAAGTGGAAGGGTGAGACATGCGCACCACAGGCGACGGCATAAAGTTCAGTTTGCGGCACCCGACACGACGAAAACCGAACGCAACACCGAGGGAGCCAAAGGTGCGGGGGTGTGGCGTAGTGAAACGGAGAGACCACGGCGTCATGTTGATGAAGACGCCGCGGTGTCGCTTGCCCGCGACTCGCATGGGTGCGGCCCGTCACCTTGTGAAGCGTTATCAGGTCTCTCTCACGAGCGAAGTTCACGATACACTGGCGGGTGCTGCCGTCCAATAGCGTCAATGTGCTCGACCGTCATGGCGTCGGCAGAACCACAGTCGCGGGCAATAACGTCGGTGTCGTAGCGAGCAGACGCCGAGTAGGTGAGCAGCATCAAGCCATATGCATCAATACGATGCTTCAGCACAACAACTGGCCGCCCAGCGAGCTGTGCGCCCCCACTAGCCTGCAAGAACGGGAGCGGCTGTTCGTGTCCGTGAACGCGCGGACGCGCTCCTGCGATACACGCGAGCCGTGTTGTTGCGCAAGGCGGAAATGACGACGAGCTCCTCATCCTCGCCGTTGCCATTATGGTCTACTGTCAACTGCGCTGTGCTCCACTTGCCGTGATCTCCGACTTCCGGCTGTGGGAAAAGAAACCAGCCGGCGTCGCAGTCAATGAAGCACTTCGCCTTCCCCGTCTGCGGGTCGCGGTGTGTGGGGGGGGAGGAAGGGGGGGGGGCAGGCGCGATTCCTCAAGCTCCCCTCCTTAAAGGCGTGCCACGAAAGCCTTGCCTTTTATCCGCTCACCGTCATGAGCTCGCTGCAGCGAGTCGGACAGAAAGCGCTCCGGCGGGCTTCGACGAGTCCCCCAGGGTCACAGCAGTTTTTCTCGAGCCTTCACGCGATGCTGAAGCGGTCTGCGAACATGGCGTAGCGGAAGCTGTCGATGTGCTCTGTCAAAACGCCTATCGAGGAAGCAGCACAGACGCTAGGTGACGGTACAGATGGAGCCGTGGGCCTCGTAGCTGATGCCCAGCACCGAAACATTCCGCACGCAAGGTGGCTTTTTCGAAAAGAGCGACAGGACCGGGGTGGATGTAGTTCCCCTCACTCATGACATCTCCCTCGACGTTGTGCCGGGGCCCGCTTACACCCCGCGAGGTGGGCGACAGAGCCGATCTCGTGACGTGGGCGGTTTACCGCTGGCTACTGTCGCTGCTTGCGGTGACGCTGCGCGATGGGAGAGAGAGGCGGCTGTGGAGCCGGCAGGGGTGCCGACCGCCGCCGGGAGGACAAAAGAAAACGCTTCGAAATAACGCGAGATTCTTCTCGTTGCTGCTTTTTGCCCTCGATCGCGGCGTGCGACGCAACGGCGGTGCCGACGCTTCAGGGGAGCCGTCGTCTGTGTGTGCCTGTGCATGTGTACACGCATGTGTGTGTGTGTGTGTGTCGTGGTTTCGCGCAGACACAAGTCAGGCCATGCAGTGCAACGACAGGAAACGAGGCCCGATCACCCAAGGAGACCGTGCGCAACCCACGCGTTCATGTTCATCGGTGCTGGAACGCGGAGAGGAAAAGGCGAGAAGAACACGTTTGGCATCCACCCTTGCGGTGTGTGTGTGTGGGGGGGGGGGGGGGGGGGGGCGGGGGGACATTGTGAAAAAGAAGGGGGCAAGATACATGGCGAGCCCAGTGCATCGGAGGCGCTCGTGCGCGGTGCCGCACTATCGGCTAGCAGGGCCGTGGTTTGCTGATCACGTGGGCGGTGAATAGATACACCGCGTACGAACGAGAAGCGCTTTGTTGTACCGCGACGCGCCGCGGGTGAGCACCGGTCAAGTAGCTCACGCCCACCACGATCCACACATGTGGAATAATTTTCGGGGCAGAGGACATGAGCACACCCATTTCATTGTCAGCGAATTGAACGAGCGAGCGCGTTTTAGCGCGATATATGCGGAGACATAATACGAACGCAGAGGCCCTCACCGGCGTAGCAGCCAAGCGCGCACACATTTTCTCAGTCGCACGCAGGTGCACACTTAAAGCGAGAAGCAAGGACGAGAGAGAGAAAACAAAAGCATGAAGAAGCGATAACAGCGAGGCTGGGGCGAGCCAGAGTCGCTGTTATCCTACGGAACACGAAACCCATCCACAGGCAGCGTCTACAGTTGCCACATGGAACGCACGCATGGGGCTGCGTCTCGGATCGCATTCACCGCCCGTGGTCGCCGCCGTCTTCGGTGTGGAAAAGAACGGGATCGGGTCGGTTGGAAGGAGAGTCGCTGCGCCAGTTGTTATCCCGTCCACCCTCCCACGCTGCGCTGCACACATATCTATACACATACAGAGTCACAGCAGCGCGAAATCGCAGCGGCACTCCTGCAGAGCCCGTGAACGTATGTATAGGTATGTGTAGGTGTGGGAGAGGGGCGGGCGGTGGTAGGTCGCACAAGAGTTGCTCCGCATCGCACAGACAAGGGGTTGTCAAGGGAGTAGGGAGGGAAATATATAAATATGGCCGAGGAGAGGGCCTTTAGGGGTGACGGCGTCACTTGCCGTTGATGTGTTCCTCGCGTATGAAGGGAACGCGGCACTCGAGCAGCATGTTGCTGTCCGGCGGAAGCCCAATCATGGCACGCAGCACGTTCTCGATGGCCGCCCTCTGGCGATTGAGCGCGTTAACAACCGGCGTGCCCTCGGGCACGGCGGGCGCCTTGAGCAGGTAGGACAGAATGGACAGCACCGTCTCCATGTGCTCGAAGGACGCTGGCGGCGGCGTCTGCGTGTCATCGCTGGCGCTGATCGTAACGCGCTCCATGAGCTCGGTGAGCACGATAAGGTCAATGATGAGCGGTGCTGCAAGTAGCGAGTCCTCGCAGGTGTTGTGCAGGACGACTGTCTGCTGGCCGCCCATGAAGATGGAGAAGGTGTACTCGTCTAGTGCGCGCTTGCTGTCCCCGACGTAGGGAATGTACTTGATGACGATGCAGTGGTCCGGCTTTCCCGCACCTTCGGGGAAGAGCACCTGGTTGGACTTGATCATGTCGTCCACCACGTTGCTCTTCGTAATCTCTTTCGAGCAGAACTGCTTGTGGCTGGACAAGTTGTAGCCATCGTTGTTGCCGAGGTGGTTGTAGCTGGCGATGCACTCGGGCTTGATGCCGGCGCCGACAAAGAACTCCACCAGGGCGCTCTTCATCTTGGTCTGACCACTCTTGAAGTCGTCACCGCCGACGAAGACCTTCGCCTCGCGCGCCATCTCCACCAGCCCGGGGCACAGCGTGTTTTGCGGCGCGCCGTTGATGAAGCTGCACTTCTCGAGAACGGCCGCCATCGCGTACAGTGTGGACGGAGCCAACTCCGACTCGTTGCGCTTCACCGCCGCCAGCAGGTTCTCGGCCGTGTCGTGGACGCCGTCGCGGTGCTCGCTGAAGCGCTCCGTATTGGCAGTCCACAGCACAATCACCTTGTCCAGCTCGTTGGCCGACTTGAAGTCGCGGATGTCCTTGCGCACCTGCTCCACTGCCTCCCAGCGGTCGCACGTGTCGAGCACATTGTTCGCGCGATCCTTCTGGTTCGCCGCGACGAAGTCAATGTCGAAGATGGCCGGCAGCGGGCACAACGTTTTCATATGATCGTAGAGCGCGTCCTGCACCTGCACATCCAGAACGGCGGCGCGCCGCATCGCGTCGCCGAGGTTCATGTTGTTACAGTCCCACCCGCCGATAACCAGGTTGTCGGGCGGCACCATCGGCACCAAGTCCTTGAGCGGCACGAAGACCTCGT
The DNA here is from genome assembly GCA_000441995.1 of Leishmania turanica. NCBI lineage: Eukaryota > Euglenozoa > Kinetoplastea > Trypanosomatida > Trypanosomatidae > Leishmania > Leishmania turanica. The sequence continues at coordinate 54,596 of KE537454.1, forward strand.
CCATGTCGCGCGTCATGCCCAGGTTGATGGTGCTGGACTGAGTGATGGAGCCAAAATAATTGGCCGACTGCATACCGCGCCGCGTGCGCCACTTCAGGCCCAGCTTGTTCGCAAGGATGCCCGCTGTCACTGTCGTGCCGTTGTTGCCGCCCCAGCCGACCAGCATCACGCCCACGCGCGGCACCTGGCGCGCCGTGCGGAACAGCAGCTGGCACTTCGTCGGCTCCACCGACACCGTGCCGTCTGTGTTGCGTCTCACGCGCGTCGTGACATAGTCATACAGCGACTCGATCACCTCAGGCGTGTACTTCACCTTGTCGCTCTTCACGTGTACTGCCGGCATCTTTCAGTGGTGATGAGGGAGAAGGAAGTGTGTGTACGGAGGGGGGAGAGGGGGGGGGATACGGGAAGGGAGCGAGGAGCGTGTGGGGGCTACTGCAGAGGCTGAACAATGGAATGGTAACCGATGTGCGTGCTTGCGTGTAATGAGGTGTGACACTGCAGATGGGCGTGAGCGCAGCAGTTCCGATAGAGCGAGTACCAAGTGGATAGGGCTGCACGAGAGAGAGAAAGAGGAGAGTGGGGAGAAAGACGAGAAGGGAGCGGAGGATGGCAGATGGGCAGGCAGCGCGTCACCGACAAACTGCTCGCACGCCTGCCTGGGGTACCGGCAGGCGTCACGGGAGGGGTGGCGAGGGCATGCAGTTGCGGAGAGCCACTCCGAGAGTGCGGCGTTGTCGTGGGAGAGTGCGGGAGGGGGAGCGAGGCAAAGTCGGAGGAGGGAAGGGGAAAGGGGGCCGTGATCGCCATTGGTGGGCGGAGTTGAGCTCTCTATTTCCTCCTCGCGTGAACCAGCGCTCGTCTCGCAGCACGTCGTCCGCTTCGGAGAACGAGCCGCTCAGAAAACCCGGAGCAGCGCGGAGCGGCGACGCGCGTCCGCCCAGCCAAGGCGTGTCGCTGTGTGAGATTCGCGAGACACCGAGGAGGAGTGAAAGCCGAGGCGGCCAACAGAAACAGTCGCGTGTGATGACCACAGAGAGAGGGGGGCGGGAGATGTTGGAAGATCAGCGACAGGGCAGCGCTGCCAGTGCATGCGTCAGCAAGCTCTGCGCGCGGCGCTCGCGCTTCGTGTCGTTCTACGGCTCCTCGGCCGTGTCGCCGGTCGTCGAGCCATCTTGCGTCCTCCTGACAGCGATTGGACTCTTTCGTTGCAGCGCGGCCCTCCACAGCGATGTGGTCGCAGATGCGCGCAGAGGGGATCAACAGGAAACTCAGCGGCGTCGTCCGCGGCGGCAGAAGGACAATGCCCCACAACAGGCAGCATTTCCACGGGGTCCACGTTGCACGTGGCCACGCCTTTCGACACGATCGGCTACACCTTCTCCAAAAGGATCGAGTCCGTCGTGTACGCCGTGCTCGCACCAAGGTTTCCGCTGCCGGCGACGATGGCGCACACCATGCTCCCCGAGCCGCGCGGCCAGACATGCAACAGCAGCAGCACCATCGTCACGCAGGCAAGGCAGGAGAACGCCTCATACACGATGGCGTCGCGCGTTGTGTACATGGCGTGGTTGCGGGAGACGATGGCGAGGTTCTAGCGATCGACAGTGACAAGGCCAAAGATGGAGGCGACGACCGGTGCGAGGGTGGCGACAAGGGCCGTGGACCGGTAGCTGGGCTTGGAGAAGATGCACAAGAAGGCTGCCACGTCCGAAACACCAGCAAGGCCGCCGATGATAGACGCAATCGTGCTATAGAGGACGCATGTGAAGTGCCGCCCCCCCCCCTCGGGCACCAGCCCGCCTCGGCTGTGTAGAATCTGTTCACCACACCGGGTATCGGAATGTACTAGAGCATGCCGCAGAAGAGGAAGCAGGTGGTCTTCGCAGCCGCAAGGCTGCACGTCCAAAGGGCCGCTGCGTAGCACGACAGCACCACCGGGTTTTGCTGAGGTCATTGTCCAAAATACAGCTAGCACCGAGAGCGACCGTGCACTTAGCGCTCACTATCTTGCAGGACTCGGCGAAGGGAGCAATGTGCCTCGTCAACGGAAACGCAGTAAACATGCGCACGTTGTACGAGTGCAGTGGTGTTGAATCCTGCTGGGAGGTCAATCATGGCGGTGGCCCTGCTGCGGCTGCAGCGTCGGCCGCGCTTCTCAGCTTCTAGAGCCGTTGGTCTGTTGAAGAGGTCGACGGCGCCGTCCGTCACAACGGCGACAGCATAGCGGCGTGCCAACAAGCACGAGCACTGTTCGGGCGCGCCTTGTGCCTTGTGCGGAAGGACGAGCAGAAGCGCCGGAGTGAAGCGGCTCCACACGTCGGAGGCTGGCGCTGGTGGTAAAGAGGTGCTTCGCGGGGGTGCGACAAGCCGCAGCGCCGCCTATGTCCAAGCTCAGCCGAGTGGAGGGCGGAGTGAGCAGTGTGTCGCCGTCTGCGGCCTCTTGTGTGCGCGCATCGACAGGGAGCACCGCAAGATCGCCGAGGTGAGGTTGTTCAATGTGGGCAACCGGTCCAGGTGAGCGATAGGTGGAAAGATGGGAGAAGAGGGGGCATGTGTGCAGAGAGCAAGGGGGCGCTGATACACGTGGAGTACCACCAACGGGGCAGATGTGAACGTGACCTGCAAGACAAAGTGGTGGGGACACCATGAACCTCGTCGTCCGTGAAGGACATGACGCGCGGGGAAGCTGAGGATCAGCACAAGCCGTAAACCGGCGCAGTTCGGATTACACGCGTGCGGTAAAGACGTAGCGTTGTAGATACCTCTGAACAGGCACGCTGCCCTGCTGCGTGCGGTAGTACGAGATGGATGAGTTGGACATAGCGAGAGAGAGGCACACACACACACACAGCTGCCTACCGCCATCGGGGTGGCAAGTCGACGCCGGTGTTGAGGTTGGCATGGCTCTGCTGCGGAGGGCGGGGCGAAAGAACACAAGGGCAGCCAGGAGCCGCGGAATGGCAGCAGCTGACAGCGGCAACGTGCCGTTAACCCTATCACCGGTGGCAAACACGAGAAATGGGCACAAGCACCCCCTGCCCATTTCTCGTTTGTTCGGCGCCTCCCTCTACATGGAGTCCCACACCATGCCCTCACCACCCTGCGTGACCTCCTCCAGGCTGCCCCACACTGGCGCCGAGCTCGTCACGTCCGCCTGCGCCTGCTGAATGTACCTCTGGTGAAGTGAGAAGACGCCGTCGGGTGTGATGACGTTCTCGGATGTTGTGCGGATGACCGAGTCCGCAGTGTCCTCCGGCGACGTCAGGGACGGCCCTTCAGGCAGCTCTGCGTTGCTCGAGGTGACAAAGTGGTTCAGCAGGTCCACGGAATCGAGACCGCACGGCAACAGCGCGTGTGGGTGCATTCGTGCAGAGCAGACGCGTAGGACGTCGCTCGGCACCGACGCGTTCGGGTCCTTGCCGCTGTACAACACGTACGCGATGTACGCCCACAAGCCCTTATAGAAGGGATTCACCAGTGCCGAGTTGGCGTATTCGCCCTCGGCGCCTGCGGTCGTCATGGACACGCGCGAACACACCGACGCCAGAGCGGCTCGGTGGTAGATGGCGTACTGACGCACTAACTGTGACACCAAGCCCAGCAGCGACTGCCGCGAGTTCCGCATGGCGAGGCGCAGCCCAACCGGGATGCCGAGGCGATCGAGCAGCGCCTCATTTTCAGCGGTGCTGCTTTCCGTCAGCCCCAGCGCTCGCGAGGCACGGTCGAGGTTCTCGATCTTGGTGCACACAATGACGGTGCGCATCGTGCACACCGTACCGGCAGAGGCGGGCACACGAAATGTAGTGCTGTTCACCTTGTCCATGTTCGCTGCCGGGTCCTTGAAGAGAACGTCAGGCATGCATTCCTTAGTGGAGAAAGAGGAAGAAGCGGCGGTAGTAGCGCCTGCAGTGCCGCTGCCGCTGCTGCCACTCGCTAAGTTCGTCCGCACGATGCGCAGCTTCTGCTCCTCGGCCAACCAGTACTCCTGCTGCGCCGCGGCGAGCTGCATGCGGCGCACCTCGTCGTGATTCGGTGCGTGGGTACGCAGTAGGTTGGCTACATAGCTCTCTAGCGTCGAGTAGCAGTAATCCAGCTGTTGGCGAATCGTCGACACATCACTAGCATCGACCACCATGAGAACGAGCGCCGACTCGACGTGATCGAGCGTGGGCAGAGCCATTGACAAGGCGCCGGCGTTGTCACAGCAAAAAAACTCCGTTGTGCGGCGCACCGTCCCACCAAGAGGAGTCATCAGGAACCCCGCAGATGCCCGCTGAGTCGCAGACGCGGAGTCGCCGCCAGCGGCACCGCCACCGTGCGCAACTCGCGTCGGCACTCGCTGAACCACGTAGTCATAGCACACACCCGATCCGTGGGACAGTGGGTTCGCACGGTCTTGCGGCCCCACCCCCGTGCACCGTTGGAGCGCCCCACCACTCGAGTAGGCGCCGGGTATGTCACATCCGCCGATGTGCTGGTTGGGGAAGAGAGCGGCATCCTCGTCGTCGTCGGAGCTTGGGTGGTACAGTGGCTGCCGGTCGCTGTCCGCCGCGACGGCGTCGCGCTCGTGGCCGCCGTCAGCGGCATCATCGCTGCCGGCATACTGCGCCTCCGCTGCGAAGCACAGTCGTCGGCAGAGGGTGCGCTTGCCGCTGAGCGGGCGTCCGACTAAGATAACACGGCGCGACGTGTGCTGCGACGGCATCGACTCCGGGGCGGGAAGGTCGAGCGCTGCCCACAGAGCAGCAGGGTCCAACTCCACCGCCTCCATGTCATTGACTGCGTACTGAGAAGCAACAGGCACCGGTGCCTTGGAGCTGCGTGGCGGCACCGGTGACGCGGTGGAGCTTGCCGTCACGCCAACACCGCTGCCATCCTCCTGGGCAAGTGCATGCGACGAGGCCCCGGCGGGCTTCTGCGAGCTCGGGGCGGGCATTGGTAATGGTGATTCTACCAAGTGCCAACTTCTAAACAGTAGTGTGAGAGAAACGGAAGCGCTGTCGAGGCTCCACGCTGCGGTTACTGTTCCTTTCGGAGAGCGTGAGTGGAGAAGACGGATCAGTCGACGCCGGCTGGTGGACTGCGACCCTGCACACGCACGCGCGGGAGAGCGAGAGAGGCAGAGGACAGCTGGAGCGGGTGTGCTGCAGCGCAGCCAACGGCAGGAAGAGGAAAAGGACGAAAGAAGTGCAGGGACGTGGTTCGCAGTCGCACGGAACACACCAGACAAGCGTGCACACGCACGCGAGCGCAGCAATGTTCCTGCGCACAATCACAGCGAGAAGAAACGCAGAGGGACAGCTGGAGAGAGGGGGAAAGGCAGCAAGTATACCACAAACGCTCCACAAGACGTGTACAGCTGCATTACACAAGGGAGAAGCAGAGGTCGAAGGTCCGCCTTGTCTGCACCCTCCGCCCTCGCCTCCCTGCTGCTCGGCTGACACCCTCCTCCAACATCTGCGAGGGATGCGTGAGGTGCGACCAAGGGGACACAGGAGCACGAGAGGCATGGCGCGCCGTCTTCGCCGTGTCAGAGGGGATCTTGAGCAACGGAGACGGGGGCAACAAAACACAGGAGGGCTTTGGAGGGGAGCCACGGCTTGCATCCATGGATACGGCAGTGATACGTTGCGTGTACAACGAGTGCGGTGATGCGCGCCTCCCCCTCACAAGCACGCGTCACCGCCCGCTTTCCTGGCTAAGCTGCTGCACCTTTTCTACTTCGTTATATATACACATATATTGTTTTCTTTACGTGCGTTTGCGAAAGCTAAAGAAGCCCTTCGCCTCCGTACTTCGGTCGTCCACCGCACGTCTCTCGCGAGACCCAACCAGGCGCACCCGCACAACCCAACGCCCGTAGCTCTCTGTTTCAAGTTAACGCACATGGGATTGTGGTACTAGTTATACGCATGCGCTACAGATGCATACACACATACATGTACATCCCTATATATATATATATATATATATATACGTATATATATATATATATGTATATGTATATATGTATATGCATATGTGTGTGTATACGTACATATACCGGAGTACGTACGTATCTGTGTGCACAAACGTTTAGGAAGGAATATGAAGAGCGCACTGGAGAATCAAACAGCCAAGACACACACACACACGCGCACAAAAGTGTGTGCGGTGATCTCAGGAGAGCAGACAGGGCAAGGAGTCGGCGTTTGACAGCGGTATTGTGGCTCGTGAAGGAGCGGGGCGGGGTGCTGCAGGAGCAGCCTGCAGCAGGTGAGAGCCAGCGCAGCCGACGCCAAGCAGCCCACCATTGTGAAAAATCCTTCCGTCCTCCCTCGTCGACGGCTTCAGTAACACCTCCTTACGTAATATCAGCATGTGCCGTTTGAGTTCCACCTAGGCGCTCTTCCGCTTCTCCCGACCACGTCCGTACTGCTCCATGTGGCGGAACGTGCTCATCATGTTCTCCTGAATCGTCTGGTAGTGGGTGTAGGTAAAGCCACGTTCCTCGCAGAACTCGCGCACAATCGGCGCCAGGTAGGCGTAGTAACCATGGTGCACTCGTGGGAAGAGGTGGTGCTCAATCTGGAAGTTGAGGCCGCCGTTTATCTGACCCCACCACCAGCCACCAAAGTTGCAGCTCGTCTCCGCCTGGCAAGCGACGAAGTCCTGTCCATCGCTTGTGCCGACCTTCTTGGCACCGTCGAAGTTATGCGACAAGAGGAAAAAGTAGGCGAGGTAGAAGCCGCCAAACGCGTACTGCAGCACGCAGCTCATCAGGCCGTCGCAGAAGCTTGTTGCGTGCAGGAAGTTGCACAGGAGACGGTACGGGATGATGGAGAGCATGCACAGGCTCACGACCCACTGCGTCTTGATGAGACGCTGCTTCTCACTCGGGCCCTTGGCGAGGAAGATGATGTTGAAGAGCACGTGCACCGGACCAAAGACGGCCTCGAGAAAGAAGATGTAGAACTGCTGCAAGCAGTAAGCCAGCCTGACCGGGATGCCGCTGTGCAGGCGAAGCAACGGTATTTCCAGGTCGGCGTCACGCTCCGGCTCATTAGTGTAGATGTGGTGAACGTAGTCGTGGTTCATAATCCAGCTGATACTGCTACCACCCAGCAGATCCTGCGAGAGCCCCAGAATGCGGTTGACGCGCCAGTCGCGGCTCAGTGCGCCGTGGTTGGCGTCGTGCTGAACGTTCAGGCCGACCATGGCCATGGAAAGCGACTGGATAACGGTCAAGAAGTACGCGCGGCGGTAGAACAGGGAGTAGAGATCGAGCCCGAGCATCACCGTTAGCCAGATCGCCGCCTTTAGGTAGAAGTACCACGGAGCAAAACCCTTGGTTGGTGCAATAATCGGTTGAATCCTCTTGCACAGCTGCAGGTAGCTGTCGTAGCTCGGCTGCTGGCGTTGCTCGATTAGACTGTCGGGGTGCACTTGGTCCTTTGGCACCTGGTACTTTTCGTAGAGCGCGTGGGGGAAGCGGCGGCGGTGGTAGGAAAGGAAGATAGCCGTGCACTCCCGGCCGTTGCAGAGGCGCACCACCATCGCACCGCCAGGGTGCATCAGCGCCAGCTTCTCAGTGTCGTAGTAGATGCCGTCGATAGACAGCACATCCTTCTTGAGGTCGGGCATGGGTTCGAGAGTGGATAGATGGGAGTGGCTATTCTGGTTCATTGTTATCTTTTTCTTATTCTGTATGATGTGTCTATATGTATATTGATGTCTGCATGCGCGTGCGTGCGTGTGTGTGTGTGCGCGCGCGCACGTATCGCAGCAGACAGGGTCAGTACACTTCGAGGCTGCAAATTCTTATGTGTGTGTGTGTGCGTGTCCGCAAAGGCGTTGCTGTAGGTGTTCGGGCGTTACTCGTCGCGGGGATAGGGCGGGTTAGGTTGGGTTATGTGAAGAGGAGAACAACAGTAACGAAAACAAAGACAAGCGTGGTGACCGTGCGGCCCGACGGAGTCCAACAGCAGACGGGAGCGCTAGCGCACAGAACAGGACGAGACAGGCAAAAGCAAAGGTGTGCGTCGGTGCGTGATGCCCATCCAAGGAGACGCACGCCGGGCAAGAGGCAGACACGTTGACGGGTGTGTGTGCGTGAGCGCGTGACTGGGGAGTGTGCAGGCGACGGCGGACGTTGTTGGGTGAGTGGGGAGGAGCCACAGGCCTTGAAGGCACGCCCACAACAGAACGAAACACGAACGTTAAAAACTAGAGCCCCGCCCCCCCCCCAGCCTCCTCCTCCTCCGTTCATCCCAAGACCAGCGAAAAGTGGGATAGAGAAACACGGCTGTGTGTTGTGACGTTACTCCAACAACGAGGTGCGCGAGTGCAGGACAGACACACACACACACACACACACACACACACAGGCACACACACACACACAGGCACACACACACACACAGGCGCGCACACAGGCGCACCGCGGGCACCTCTTTTTTTTGTTCGTTGGATTGCAACAGTGGTCTGCTCTTCCACCTCTTCCGTCGCTCCTCCTCTTGGCAGATATTCGTATCGTCGTCGTTTTCGTGCGCTTGTCTTGCACTCCCCCTTTTCCCTGTGTGCCTGTGTGTGCCTGTGTGTGTGTGTGTGTGTGTGTGTATGTGTGTGTGTGTGTGTGTGATGCACCGCAGTGGTGAATTCCTGAGACACGCAGATGGGAGGAGGAGGAGGAAGAACGAATGCGGTTGAAGGATGTGCAGAGACATCAAAGACACAGCAAAGTAGAAGAGGGCTTCCCGTGCGCCTGTGTGCGTGCAGCCACCTGTGGGAATCCGCTCAAGCGGCGGGCGCGAAATAAGCGTCGACGCACCCACAAAGATGGCACACAAGAGAACAAAAAGGCTGGGCACGCGCACACGTTCCTCACCGAGCGCCTATCCTTCACCCCCCCCTCCCTCCTCATCACCTCTTCACGCATACGTTTGCGTATATACGTGTGTATGGGTAGGCGTGAATGTGCATGCACCAGCCTTCCCTGCAGTGAAGGTGTCCAGTAAGGACACGCATGACTCCCTCTCTCTTACGAACGCCCACGGCTACGCAAGAGAGAAAGGAGTGTGTGCTGTTATCACATCCTGCAACCCGCCGTGACACGTTGGATCATGTTCTTCCGTTCGGCTACTCCTGTGGTTGTTGGTGGACATCTGCTCTCGCTGTACACATACAGGTCAAAAACAGCCTCCAAACAGCGGTGGTACAGAGACGGGTGGTGGTGACGGTGGCGGTGGTCATGGAGGCTACCACCGGCGCCTTCGAGGAAGTCAGGTACACGCCAGCGCTTGTGTACGCGCTCACTCCGAACGCAAATCTAACCTTTTCCCACCTGGCTGCCTTCGCATGCGTGACTTTAGTCAAGCGTGGTCGCACTCTCGGCTCCCCCATCTCTTGCCCTATTCTCCTTGCCCCGGAACCTGAACCCCCCCACACACACACGCATGCACGCACGCCCCCCTCCTCCCCGCTTTATCAAGCTGACGCATGTAGTGACATGGCGACAGTGGACGGGGCAGCGGACGTCGAGGCAGAGAGAAAGAACGGTGGCAGCTCGAGGAGCGGCGAACAACAGACACACCTAGGCAACGCACCCATCACAGCAGAGGGAATCGTGACACATCCCGCGTCGCACTCATCAGTACACCCCGAACGCTTGCGAGAGCCCACCAAACGTTGGTGGTGAAGACAAGGAACAACTGAGAATGTCGCGAGGTAGTGGCGCCCGGCGTGCCCTCGCGTTCTCCTTTGCGTATATGGCCGTGTAGCATGGGAACCAGATAATGAAGTACGCACGCATACACGCAGACCAGGACGACGCGTAGTTGGATTACAAGTGGCGAGCAAAATAACGCAGCAGCGTATCAAGATGTGTGTGCAGAGGGGGAGGCGAAGCGAGATGAGCGCCTCGCCAAGCATGTCCATGTGCAAACGCCGGCAACGGCTAATTCTCACGATTGAAAAAGAAGAACTGCTGATGACCGCCGCCGTTGCGCTGCTGATGGAAGCCACCAGGGAAGCCGCCGGGAAAGCCGCCGGGGAAGCCACCGGGGAAGCCGCCGGGGAAGCCGCCGGCAAACTGGCTACCAAAAAATGGCTCGCCCCGCTGCCCAGCTGGCTGGTTCACGTCCTCGCCATTGTCGTACCGGGCACGCTTCTCCTCGTCCAGCAGCACCTCTTTAGCTTCGTTCACGTCACGGAACATCCTCTCCTGCTTCTCGCGCTCCCTATCCGTCATGTCCTTCGAGCGCAGCTGGTCTGGATGGCTTGACTTGGCGAGCTTGCGGTACGCACGTCGAATGTCCTGCGCCGACGCTGTCTTCTTGAGACCCAAAATCTTGTAGTAGTCCTTGCGGGCGCCGGTGCGCTTCAGCTTTTCGATCTTCAGTCGCATCTCCTCCACCTTGCCGTCGTGCTGTCGCATCTCGCGCGCCTTCTGCAGCGCTGCCTCTGCCGCGGCTATGTTGTCGTCGAGCAGGTGCAGCTCTGCCAGGCGGATGTGTGCATCAAAGACGGTAGGGTTGTTCGCGCCATCGTAGCGGTCCACGAGCGCCTGGCACACACGAATGCCCTCGTCTGTGTTGCGCAAATTCACCAGTGCCTCACAGTGCCACGCCGCCAGCTGCTCTTCGTACGGCGCGTGCGGCTCCGCAGCGCGGGTCTCGGCAATTAGCTGCACTACCGCCTCAAATTTCTTGTCCTGTAACCTCTTCTCTATGTTCGTTATCATGCGCTGCTGCTGACGGATCAGCTTGTGTAGATTTGCGCATGGGGCGTACTCGGGGTCGAGGTTAAGGCAGCGGCGCAGCTCCGACATGGACTGGTCCAGCGCACCGAGCCTGCGCAGTGCTTGCGCGTTGAGGGCGATAGCGTCGAGGTTCTGTGGGCTGCGCTGCGTGACGTACTTGAGCTCCTGCGTGGCGGCGATGTTATCGTCAGCTGCCAGAGCACAGGCAGCACGGCGCAGACGAAGTTCTACGCTCTCCATCGAAAACTCGCGAATGATTCGCGCGAGCAGGTCGACGCATTCCCTGTACTTGCGCATGAGTACGGCGTCGTTGGCGGCGGCGGTGTAGGCACCCACCGGCTGCGACCACAAATCCGACAACTCTGTCCAACGTACCGTGTAGCGCTCGAGACGGCGCACCTTCTCTGAAGTCTGTTGTGACTTTTCGGGCTTGTTGAGCGCTTTATAGACGCGAACCAGGTGCTTGCCATCACGATGCGCATCCACGAGATTTCCCAACTGCGTGTTCAGCGACATGCGTAGCGCCAGTCCCTGCGGATGATCCTTGTTGACCGTCAGAAGCGCGTTCAGGTCGTCCAGCGCGGTCGCGCGCTCCCTCATCATCGAGTATAGCTCTGCGCGACTGTACAGCGCACGTTCATTCTTGGGCCATCGAGCGAGGACAGCGGTATACTTTGAGAGCGCCTCCCCATAGTGTGCGCGCCCCTGGCCCAGTGCCTTATCCCCTGCGGCTAGCAAGCGACGGATCGTATCATCGTCCGCCTCGACTCCGTAGACCGCTGACGGGCCACCAATGCAAAGAACAACAAGAAGGCTGCACAGAAGTGCCGTGTGTGCCGCTCGGCAGTAGCACCAGCAACAGCTGCTGCTGCTGCTGCTACGGACCATCATAACACCTGTGAGACACCCTCAGGAACAAACTGAAGATCAGCACTGAAAGGGAATAAGAAACCTCCGAACGTGTGCGGCGCTATGAGGTCGGATGCGACTTCCCCGCACGGAGAGCGGGGGTCAACGTGCAGCAAGAGAGGGGATGCAGAAGCTGAGCGGGCACGAGAGCTATCAACGGTGAAGCGCAGTGCAACACGGCAGCTTGCAAGGGCATCCCAGCTCCGCCGAGCACACACACGCACGTATGTTGGGTAGAGGAGGAGAAGCAAGGGGAGCAAGAGATGTAAGAGAAGTACGCGCCAACACTGCACTGACTACGTTCGACATGACAGAGAACAACCATGCAAGCACAACACGCCGCCGCTATCGCGCTCTTTAGCCCTTTCTGTAGCGTCACCGGCAACCCGATGACGACGCTGTGTGTGTGTGTGTACGTGTGTATGCTTGTGGGGGGAGGGAGGGAAGGGGCGCACCTCTGTGCGTGGCATCCAGGGCCCACTACCCACGCTGTGTGGGAGCAGGCCAGGCAG